>JAKUCC010000763.1:0-12856 GCA_030563365.1 Hemisphaericaspora xylanilytica
ACCCACAAACTTGAAAAATAATTTCCAAAGCTTAGATTTGTCTTCAACACTGGCCATTCGTAAACTGTCCACTGGTAGTTTTTCGTGAACCTTGCCAATTGGAATTTGTGTTAATAGGGCAAGTTGCAAATCAACCACATACTTCTCACCTTCAATGAAAAAGATATATAATGGCAGATATTTGTCAATTGAAACTTTCGTAGGGTTTGAATTAAATTTAATACTTCTTAAACCAACTGGATAATGCTCAATGGTTAATGACCGTTTCATGGCCGCACGATGCTCGAATAATTCCTTGGCTTGGGCTTCTGCCTCCTTGGCCAACCTCAACCTTTCTTCTTCCTTCAATTTTGCAATTCGTTTCTCTTCCTCAAGACGCTTTTCTTCTTCTTCTTTTCTCTTTTGTTCTTTCTCCTTCTCTGACTTTAAAAACATTTCTCTTCTCGCTCTCTTTTTAGCTTCAACCTTTTCTTGCCAGATTCTGGCTTCCTCGGCATTCTTCATCTTCATTTCAACCTGAGCTTTAGTTAATGGCAATGGGGAGACTGGAGCCGATGTTTTCTTCTCTATTGCGGTGGATGCACTTGAGGGTGAAGGAGCCACTGGCGGAGGGGTGGCGGCCATTGTCCTAGGAATTTCTTCCCCGTCATTCGCCTCATCAGGGTTTGTTTCATCAAACATTGCACTTGGTAGACGCTTGATTATTGATTCCGATTTTATCTTCTTCAATTTCCGTTGTTGCATTACCTCATCAGGAGTTTCCCGCTGTCTTTTCTTTTCTTCATTGCTTCTAGTTCGGTTTAATGTCTCTTGTTGGTCCTCTTCGACTTCCTTTTCTTCATCCTCAATGTCGCTTTCTTCTTTCATTGATTCATCCTCATCCATGTTTGATTCAGTCTCAAGTTTCTGAAGTTTCTCAAGTTTCTCGTTCTTGTCCATTATTTCCTCCTTGACTTGTATCTCTTCTTCCTTTTTCTGTTCTTCTTTGGCTTCCTCCTCTTCCTCCTCTTCCTCCTCTTCTTCTTCTTCTTCATCCGAGACTTGAACGGAAGGTGTCCTTGAACCTGCCCTGGATACAGCCCTTGATGGTATCTTAGTTGGAAGGTTAAGCAAGATCTTCGTTCCACTCTTCTTCTCCATGTATTTTTGAATAAGAGCAACCTCCTTTGGATCAAAATGCGCCGACCTCTGAGCAATTTCCAATGCATTCAACCCATCTCTCTTACGAGTCTTGAATGGATCAGCATCTTTCGACAACAACGACTCCACAACTTCAATGTGTCCCCGACCAACACTTGCCAAAAGAGCTGACACTCCACACGGACTTTCAGTGTCAATATCATAAGGAGTGGGGTTTAGTCCAAGAATAATATCCACTAGTTCTGCGTGCCCATTTCTTGCAGCTAAGATCAAAATATCTGGTTTCGAGTCAAGCGTATTGCCAGAAACAAAATAATTGGCAGTGATTTCTTTGGCATTCTCAGCAGCATACTTGTAGATACCCTTTCTCTTAATCAAGTCAGCGAAATAGATGTCATTCGGATCTTCTATTACAGGGGCTGGAGAGCCTACGCGTGACGATGATTTGACTTTTGCTTGATGATGTTTGTTATATTGTGCCGTAGCTTCTTCCAAAACTTGGATAATTTCATCGTACCCGTCTTCATCTGCATGTTCATTATACACCTTGGTCAAAGCAGTAAATCCATCGATATTGAAGATATTTGGGTTAGCACCACTTTCCAATAATAGCTTCACGGTATCAAGATGCTTGTTTTCTGCAGCATCAATCAATGGGGTTTCGCAATCTCCGACTTCGTCAGCCTTTGCATTTACATTTGCACCATGCTCAATCAAAAACTTGGCAATTTCAGTATGTCCTTCCAATGCAGCTTCATGAAGGCAAGTAAAACCACAAAAGTCCTTTTCATTAGCACTTGCACCTCGTGATATATAATCTCTAACATCCTCAAGATTTCCCTTTTTACATGCACGTTGTAACAATGTTCTACCACCCGCATCTCTTTTGATCTTATATGGAGGTCTATTGTTCCTTCTTGGTGTGTGGCTTCCTTCTCTTGGAGTTTCACTCAACGATATTCTTTGTTTGGTTTCGGCTTCTGTTTCGTCGTCGCTTTCTCTCTCATTATCATCGTATTCTTCTTGCTCTTCTTCCTCATCTGAACTAAAAATAACGTTTCCCTTACGCTTCAACTTATGTCTCTCTTCATCGAATTCCTTCTTTCTGATTAATTTTCTACCTCGCTTAAGTCTTGGTGGTGTGTGATGAACAACTGTTTCAGCTTCGGAAAGCTCTGCCATTTCCTCATCCTTGTCATTGTCAGATTGTTCTGGAGCTTTGGATGTGGATACACTTATGACTTCTTCCGGACGGAGATCATCCTCTTGCTCCTTCATGGAAGGTAAATCGGGCTTGCCTTCTCCGGCTACAGTATCTCCAACGATTTTATCCAATTCTTCTTTATCATCTTCCATTTTATCGTCCACACTCTCTTCTCTTGCGGTATGAGCAACTTCTTCGTTCTCTGGTACAATTTCCATATCGTCGGGTGATACATTAACTTCATTTTCTGGTTCCTTGATTTCTTCAGCTTTATTCTCCAATTGTTTATCCGGTTGTGTAGATGGTTCTGAAACTGGTTGCGGGGACATTTCTTTCTCTGTCGATATAGTATCTGATACGCTCTCCTTCTCTTGCATCTTTGGCTCTTCAGCTTTGGAGGTTTCTCCTTCACTAATGTTTTTGTCAGATATAATGTTTTCTGTCTTCTTTTTATTTTCAATCGGTTCTGATTTATCTTCCTCAACCGTAGGACTTGTCTCCTTCATATCGTTCTTCGCATCTGTCACATCCGCTCCTTGTTCTTTTCGATCCTCTAGTTTGGTAGCGGGTGCTTGGGATTCTTCTGTCGTTTCCAATGATTTCTCCTTGACCTCTTTATTTCTCTCCTTCGAAGACTTTAAATAATCAGCAAAAGATGTTTTCTTTCCACTCAATTGTTTAGGTTCTGGCTTCTTTTCATTGACTTCTTTCGTTTCTGATATTTCCTTTGGCTTTGTTTCCTTCTTTTCGACGTGCTTCTCTGATTCTTTATTAACACCACCTGGTGATTCATTGATCGACCCTTTTCGTGAGTTGTCACTGACAGAGCTCTTCCTGGACTGCTCTTCCCTAGATCCTCGTCTGGAGGTACCTGAATATTCCCAACTTGACTTCCGCGAATGTGTGATGCTGGAATCATAATTTGCTGCTGGAGACTTTCTCGTATCAGGCTTTTCGTCTCGTTGTCTTGAATATAATTTAGATTGGTCTTGTTGTTGATGTTGCCTACCTGAACGGCGATCGTCTCGATATGTTGTTGATGTATTTGAACTAGAAATATTTGTCGATGATTTACTTCTTCTATCATCCTTATAATCTATTCTCGATGGTGGTTCACTTCTTCTTTCAGTCTTATAATCCAATCGGATTGATTCTGCGCCCGTTGCTCTTCTATCGTCTTTGTAATCGGATCGAATTGATTCTGCTGTGCGTCTATCATCTTTATAATCTGTTCGAGACGTGGTTGACTCCATTGATCGCCTTTCATATCCTGAAATCATCGATGACGAAGTGGGTCCTGATTCATAATTTCTCCTAGAAGAACTTGCTCCACCACTACCACCACTAGTACGCAGCGAATAATATTTATCATACTGATACTTGGGATATGACTCGTATCTATCCACATTTGGTCTTCTTCGCGATGCTCCTCCGTAATAAGTGCTTGTCAGTCGTTCGCCGTCATTAGGACTTCGTTTTCCGTCGCCTCCTCCCGTGCCTCGACTGTAAAATTTATCACCACCACTACTACCAGCAGCGGGAACACCTCCTGTTGTCGAAGTTTTGGAGTCAGAGAATTTCAGTACATAGGTGGATCCTCCAGTTGGATTGGTACTACTACTGCCTCCGCCTCCACTGCTCTCGTACCGTGACCTGTAACTGCCTCCACTTCCATAAAAATCTCGCCTGTTGCCATATGAAGATGCATTTGGTGATGTGTTGCCGCTTCCACCTGTTCCCGAAGGTGCATTCAGTTCTCGCTCTCGTGTATACCCCGATGAATTATATGATTTTGACGATTGAATTGGGGTGGAGTGGTCTGTTGATTGTTGATGTTGTTGTTGTTGTTGGTCGTATGGTTTCTTGTTGTATCGTGAGCTATAGTAGCTATTACTCCTACTATATGACATTGTTTATCGTTAATCGGATATATTTATAGTGGACAATGTAACCTGTTGATTGATTGGGATACTATACTCCCTCTTACTTGATAGTTGTGTATCTATGAATGATGATTCTTATGTGATGAGTGGTTTAAACGTTTTTGAGTTTGGATTGTTTTTTTTTTGGTTTTTTTTTTTCCTTTGGTTTCCCATAATTAACCAGCAGATGAAGACACACACTAAGTAGTCAGGGTTTTTGTTTGGCTGTCATTGACATTTTAACTCAGTAGTACGAACATATAAAAGGAATGCTAATAAAATGGTTGAATCAGAACCAATGAGGTTATAGTGGCTATCCTGGATACTCCGCTAGATTCATCCCTATCCATATGGCTAGGTATAATCTATGTATCAACTCCGACTAAGTCACTTATCCTAAAACCTGTTCCTTGAGAAGACAATAGACAACGCTTTTTTTTCCTCATACAATAGATGATGAGATGACTAGAGTCAACCTAAAGTCATGGACTCTACCACGATTACCACCACCAACTGCCTCCACACCATTGTTGGCAGTCTCAAACAGTCTAGCCCACACATCCAGAACTTCCCTTTCGTACTTCTCCAAGTTGCTTATACATAAAAAATACCCACTCCCCCTCAAAAAATATTGCCCCCCGTCAATGTTTTCCCACCATCATACAAATCCAACTTTGATGCGAAAGTATTGCCGAGATTCACAGACCATAATCACCATCACCACCCTTAAAATCGAGATTATCAGGACAAACTTGTTAACAACCCCATGATTGACCACATACATTTCTCACTCCCAGTAGTGTATAGGACCCACCTACGAACTTGTCAATACCAATTTATGACCTTTTGAGAAATGGGTAATCCGCCGCCATGCAAAAAATGGGGGATCTCGCCTCCGGCAATATGCACAGTTCTCCAAACAAACCACTGCGTTCTTTTTTTTTCCATCCTTTCTTGTTCTTCTTCTTCTGCCCCTTAATTTCTGATTCTATTTTTGGGTGGGGGTAGAAGGCATTCTTGTACAAGGTTTGCAATTTTTGCATCCACACCACCACACGCAGAAAGGAGGGGAGGAGATGACCGAATTTACGAATTACTTCTCCTAATTGGGAAACCATCGAAGGAGGGTAGAAATGTACACGGTTGGATTTGAAAAGTGAGAAAAAGCATGATACAATTCTGACAAAACACTCAACGACATTATATGCAATCAGCTGTTGATGGTTGTATGTAAGCATGTCGTCGTGTAATTGACAGACAAATTGCAAGTCATATTTCGATTTGTAGACATATTCCATTCAGTGGGACTATTGACCTGGCAAATAGGCTTCTCCTGCAAATACGGCGCTCGTATCCATATTAATTGGATACTCCAGTGATCCCGTTTGAGATGAACCAATAAGCTGACCTGTCTCTTTGGTCGTTGTTCCTGAAACCGTAGTTTGCATAAACGAAGATCAAATTAGACGACAAAGTAATTAGACATACCAGCTTATCCCACACACCTAGCGGCGCGATAACATGCCTAACTCTACAGGGGTAAACAAAAAGTATGATAACGCATCATTATAAACGTAAACTTTATTCATTTATATCATTACGAGAGAAACACCTGTCATCTAAAGGTTGGGAGAGTGAGGTGGAATTAAGTTAAAAAAAAATTAAAGAATTACCAAACTTCCTCTCTATACCTCTGCAAAAACCAAAGAATAGATATATATATATAATACAAGAACCCCTCCATGGAAATCACATCACGTCACATGCACTTTCATGCCTCCCTATTTTCTGTCGTCTAAAGATCTAGAACCGTAGATGGAGAATCCATCAATAATGTCGACGTTCTCACATCCTTCTTGGTTAATTGATCTCCAAATTCCATCAATTCAAAAATCAAACTCATATTAGGACAAATTCGATCGCATCCTTGGACAAAATTACCTTGTCGTTTAATCTCAGCATTAATTTCATTGTTATCGGACGTGCTCGTTGTACCACTCTTTAATAATTCATAAGCTTCATTAACTCCAAGATTGAACTTCTTCATGAAATAGGCAACGACAACACACGCCGATCTCGACACGCCACATTGGCAATGAATCAAGATTTTTTGACCTCGTTTATAGTATTCATCAATCTTATTAGTAATTGAATTCAAATCTCGAGAAATTGATGATGTGTGAAGCCACGGGATGTATAAATATTCTCGTTTCCCGGGTATATTTGGCCCATAAATGTCAGATAAATTCTTGCATTCTTTGGCAACATTTATAATCAAGTCAAATTTGGTTATATCCACCTCACTTGACAATGAAGGATCGGAAAATAAATAAATTTGATTGTTAAGCACCGCTTTGGGTCCCTTAGGGTAGGCATTTATACTTGTAGACTCTTGCAACTCTTCTGGTATATTGAATTTCAGCGAGTGATATATTATATTATTATTGTTGATTGTGTCATTAGTTGCCGAATTGTCATTGGTGCCGCAAAGTGGCGAAATATCGTTATTATGATTATTGAGATTCCAGGGACTTTGTAATCGTGGTGGTGTGTTCAAGGGAGACAAGGTCCTATTATGGCTTGCAAACGGTGGCGGTGGCGGTGGCTGTACTTTTCGACTATTGGGAGTGAATGCGCTCGTGGTTGAATTCTGAGTAGGTGGAAATTGGTAATGAAGATTTTCTGATGTATCATTATGCTTTGAATATGCAAATTGTAATAATGGTGGAATTTCGGGGGTATTTGTTACATTGGGTGTTTTCAATGAGCTATCATCCATGTACAATTGATTAGATATTGGAATTGTCGTTGATGCTTTCATAAATGGCTTTTGTAATTTCAACTGTTCTCGCAGTTGTGAAGCTTCTATTGTAGGTGAATCGGGAATGGATATCGTTAGAGATTTCCTTGGTTGCTGAAATGGCTTGTTGGTACTATTGGGTGGTGAAGTAAATGATGATGCTGATGATAGTGATGATGAAGCTGAATGTAAATTCAACGAAAGGTTCTTCATATTTCTATTCAGGGATAATGAACCTGCTTTTCGTGAATGCTTGGGGGAATAATTCATTAATCCTGATGTTGGTGAAGAAGAAACGCTGCTGCTAGTATTGCTCGTACATTTGTTGGTGCTATTGTGATTTTGTTCAGGGGGACTAAAGCTGTCAAATTTATATTCGTGATGATATTTTGTTAGCTGTGGTGGTTCAAGGGCATAACTATCTAAATTATTATTATTGCTGTTAACATCATCATTAAGGGAATTATGGGTCATACTCTGAAGTGAGCTATGGTAGTGAATTTGGTTGTTATTTGGGTGGTGATTAATTATATAGGAAGGAGAATTTTGATGAGTGTGGGTAGTGGCATGTACAAGATTTCTGTGGGAAGGAGTAGGGGTATTTGTGTTGTTGTTGCTATTGTTAATATTACTATTATTAATAGTCGTTGTAGTAGTAGTAGTAGTAGTTGTTGTTGTAGTATGGTTTATAGGTGGTGGTATAGACGGAGATGAAGATATATATGGACTTGACATTATTTTTAGCTATTTCTTTCTTTCTATCTCTCTCTCTATTTGTGTATATGGATATATCTTTTCTTTTTCTCTGTCTCTCGCTCTCTCAGTGTATATAGTTTGTTGTTTCTTTAGGTCTTGTGTCTCCTTAGTTTGGTAATAGTTAATGAGTGAGCAGTGACTGAGTAGTGACTGAGTGACTGAGTGGTGACTGAGTGACTGAGTGAGTGGTGGCTATTTTAGTTTTGTCTGTTTCAAATGTAAAAATGGAAATTAAATTTAAAAAAAAAAAAATTAATTTTTATTTTTTTTTTTTATTTTTTTTATTTTTGCGTGTCTCACTGGCGTTTTCTCCAACTTAGAAATCTATTTTTTGATATGATGTAATAGCTTCCTCTGTCAATTGAATAGGAGCCAACAGGGAATATAAGTGAGTATAAAGAACAAAAACAAAAATAAACTTGTTGTTGTCTATAGACGTAGTAGTTGTAATATACTAAGGGTATCAGTAGATGGTGATGTACTAAATATGTTTCAATATAAAAGGTAAAGGAAACTGAAAGTTATTTAAACAGTTCAATATATTTTTCTTATTTTTTTTTATTTTTTTATTATTTTATTTTTATTTTTTGTTTTTATTTTATAATTTTAAAACATACTTTTCCCATTGTTCTCATATTATTTATTATTATGTTTGTCCATTGTTTAACAAAATAATAATTATTTATATATAAAATGTGATTATTTTTTTTTTTTGGTTTACAAGGAGATTAAATTTATTAATAATAAAAAAACAAAAGGTGAATATTCAAACAGACAACTAAGAGAGAGCTACCAATGACGTACTGGTAAAACCACTACAAAGTATATGAGAAACCCTTCTCTTGGTATATATGGAGACACTATCCTCCTTGGAATGGGTAGTCTACAGTTAATAATCATATCTATGCACTATGCGTTATTTACAACTAATTTAAACTATAAAGTTGACTTCCTGTATAATTAAGTTCCCGCTTGTCATGAATTCTATTATTATTACAGTTCTCTTTGATTGGTCTATCACTCTTCATCTATCGACACACAAACACTGAAAAAAACATAATAGATAGAACAAAACAAAACAAAACAAAATAAGCCAATATCTTTTGCTGGAAAATCATCCAACCCAGAGAAGCCTTTTATCTCTTGGTACCTGTTGCTTGTGAATAATCACATTCTTTTCTTCTTCCTTTCTTTCTTTCTTTCTTTCTCTTCATTGACTGATTGTTGTTGTGGTTGTTTTGTCTCATAAATTATTGTGGTCTTTTTTTTTGGGGTGCGACATTAACAATTAAAGACATTCCCATCCAAACCTGAAACAACATTCCCAAGTAATGCAAGTATAGGCACCAGCCATATTGTGAGTTTTACATCAAATCATCAATAATAGATAAAAAAGGACAATAACTCATGCCACAACCGTTTATTCACTCAGGGGCAAACGACAACTTTTGACTAACCTATTGTCTAGTGCTTCTATTTTTATCCAATCTGCCTCCACCCTCCTCTGTTCCCCATAGATAACAAAGATCTAAAAATTATGAACAGTTCAAACATATGAAAGGGTTACCCTGTGCGGTTGAGTTGACTATGGAAGACATAAACCCCCCAGAATGGTTACAGAATTTTTCCAATCAATTTGTTATGCCTACCATGACTATGCTGGTTATGCAAACACCCCACCCCACCTTTACAACTTCAAGCAACTGGCTCCTCCTCGTCATAACAAACTCATCGCTTGTTTTTTTCATTTTCACATGAGTGAACTTCTAAAGTATAAAGCCACCCATATAAGATCCCATTTGGGATTTGTATTACAATTTCCCACTTTGTCAAATATTTTTAAGTTTCATCTCGCTTAACATTCCGTATAAAACAAAGCACTCGCAATAAATAAATCGGGTGCAAAAAAAAAACAGGGTACATATCAACTATAGACTTTGATAACAAACCATCGAACACTTTCATACCCCCTAGGACCCCCACACTATGCCGACTCGGGACAGTAGCGATGCCGAAAGCGTAGATGCAGAAGTAAAGGCATTAATCAGTGGTCGCGAAGAACTAACATTTGGCCCCGACACTAATCCACCCCACCAAAACCACCAAAACCCCAACAACCCCCACAACCCCGACACCCCCCGCTGTCACCACCACCACCACCACCACCATCACTCCCACCACCAACAACAACCTCCATTGCCACAACTGCATTTTCGATATGGCATGGTGGGTGGGGGCACACCCATGCCCATTGGAAGCAGTGCAACAAACCCCTACCAAATTGGCATTGCCCCTCCGCCCCCGCCGGGGGCACCGTCCCGGTCATTGCCGTGCACGCCGGTGTTTGAACAACAGTCGGTGGGATTGACCAAGTTGTATGATTGCGAGGGTAATGAATATCTATACCATGCCAATGGATACGTTGTCCCCATTGTAAATGTGCAAACTGGTGGCGTTGATCTGATGAAACAACGTCAGGATTGTTGTTGTTGTAGCAATAATTGTAATATTAATAATAATAATAATAACGGTAATGGATAATGGTAATAATAATGCCAATAGTATGAACACTAATAATTCCGGTAATAAGGGTAGATTCCGCCATTATAAGCGAAGATTGACTTCGTTTATTGATTTGTCGCAGGTTTCGTCAAATTCACCATTGGAATTACTAAAGTATAAAACCCAAGTTTTCCAACTGATTCAATTTTTGGGTGATATAGATAGTAATATATCTAATCGATATGGTGTGGTTAATAATTTATAAAGAAAGTTAAAGATCAAAAGAACTCCAAATCCACCATATTTGTACAACTTTATCAGATATATATAAATATAAATATAAGTATAATAATCTAACAACACCCCCCATTAATCAATCATCAGGAGGACCAAATTCCCCTTCATAAATAGTTGCACCGGCTTTTCTTCTATTTTCAATAATTACGCATTCATCCATCTCCAATATGTGACTTGCACTAGGACGATCAAACGGATTGGGCCGCAACATTTTATTAACCAATTTATCCAAATTCATCAGATCTCCACTCACCAAAAAATCAGGAGCCCATGAAGGAATTAAATCCCGGAGTAAGCCACCCTTGTTCATACCAGGAGTCAAACTATCATTCGAATGGGCAATAGTGGGTGCTAGCAATTTGGGAATTGGTGGGTATAAGTTATTGCCCGACGAAGTGGTTGTAAGCGAATGAGAATAACTACTAACATTCGTGTCAGGACTGGATAAACATGGACCCCCTCCAGTACTACTACTTCCACTACCAGTGCTGCTGCTTGCACCACCCTCACCGGCTACAGCAGTTGTAGGAGCAGCGCCAGCACCACTACCACCAGGAAAGCACGTCACCGAACTACCAACGCCATTATGCTGTAAAAAGATTGAAATATTATCACTGGATAATTGACCAGCATCACTCAAATCACCACTACGTAATTTTCGCCATGGAGTACCATTTTCTGGTAAAATGATATTGGCAGCAATTTCTAACAATAATAATCCTAAACTGAAAATATCCGCAAATGGAGTATAAATCTTATCATTGATCAATTCTGGAGCAATATAATTCCGATCCCCTTCTAAATCAAAATCTTTCTCTAGGATAGGTAATTTAGTAGCTAATCCAAAATCTCCAATTTTTAAATTACCTTCAAACGTAATGAAAATATTGGCTGGCTTAATATCTAAATGTAAGTAGTTCTTTGAATGAATAAATTTCAACCCATTCAAAATTTCAATTAAAATCTTCCAAATTCTAAATTCTTCAATCTTATAATTCTTATTATCCTCCAAAAAGTCAAATAAAGTTCCCCCTTCGCAATACTCAGTCATGATATAGTAATAGTTATTAAATTCCCATGCTTCAATGAAATATATCAAATTATCCCTCCCATCATCCTCATCGGTATTGGTTTCGGCATTATTCACTGAGTTCAACGCTCTCAAAGCTTCAATCTCACGCAAAACAGTCTTGGAATCAAGTTTCCCAATAACAGGTTGTTTTGACCGCTTGATGGCAAATTTCTCTTCATTGAATAAACATTCATAGACAATCGAAAATTCTCCCTTACCAATACATTTGATATTCTTCATTCCAAATTTATCCACCAAATGATCATCGATTTTGGATGGTTTCATATATGTCTCGTCATAGTCACTTTCATGACTCTCGGCTGTATGGGCTGATTTCATTGTCGTAGACCCATCATGGCTCAAATAATCATAATTCTCGCTGATTGTGGGTTCCTGAACAAATTGCTTATTTCCAGATTTGGCCGTTTTGTTAAAAAGCATATTCATTGGTGTTGATGGTTCTCCGACTTCCTCGTCACCTCCGCTATTCATTATTGGGTTGACAGGATTCGTGTCGATTGTTAGTGATTTCTTTAATTTTGCTTTTGTGGGAGTTTCGGGTATCATTTCATCCACGTCATACAATTCCATTTGCAAATCATTAAATTCGGTTTCTTTGAGTAACCCCGAGCGATCAATTAATTGATTATTATGTTTGAAAATTGCAGGAGTCCGGAAAAAGCTACTATGATTAGAATCATCATATGATTGATCTCGCCCTACTTCAATTGAGTTATCAGTGCTTTCGTATTCCGACGATGGAAGCCGGTTTGCTTTTGAACCATTGGGAACATTGACCTTGTTGCTGTTTAGAATCATTAGTGGATTTCTCTTGACTGGTGTTTCTGGCGGTTGTTTCCTTTCCCTCTTCGCTATGATAGTATTCTTCTTGACTAAACCTCCTGAGTTAAATGCAATTTGTAGTGGCTTCACAAACTTATATGAAGGATTCTTATTTTCCTTGTCATCAAACAGGCTATTACCTCTGCCACTTGGGTTTAAAAGTGATGGTTCAGAATGACCTCGTCGCTTTTCATCTTGATATATGACTATTGTAGATGCATTATTAATGGTAAAACTAGGGACTTTCCGATTCTTTGACGGACTATCAAAATCAGCGTCTTCGAAATCATGATCATCCTCGTCACGATTTGTAGATAGTA
>JAKUCC010000764.1:0-12841 GCA_030563365.1 Hemisphaericaspora xylanilytica
ACTACAGAAATCGGAATTAATATTAAATACTTGAATTTTCATTACTAAATAAAATACATAAATTAAATTTGAGGTACAGTTTCATCAAAAAAGTCCAACAAGGCTTTATCAATCCAATCACATCCAGTCTCTGAAACAGGGGAAATTTGGCCAGCCATATTATTAAAGATTTGATCATCATTGTTCACCAATTGGGTATTGGGCGTCGCACTTTCAAACCGCAAGTTGAATGCATTATTCTGTTGACTCTCAGAATTCAAGGCATTCAAATTCGATTCATTGAGATAGGTTGTTCTATTGTGGTCAAGCCCCGGGTTTTGACCGGGAACATACGAAACGTCATAACCAATAGAAGGTGAAGTATTACTCGACAAATCACGTTCTGCCAGGGTTGCCGTGGTGTAGCTCGAAGGATTTTCAGAAAGTGACATTTGCTCTAGTCCTACTTCGATACGAGGTAAGAAATCTTTCAATTTGGAGTACAAGTTTGGTCTTAATGCTGTCAATGACTCCCGTATATGCTTAGCCAATTTACCTGATAATTCCCAATGGTTCGAGATTGGATAAATTGCAGTCAAGGCGAGTTTGATGTATTCCGTGTAAATTTCCAAGTCATCTGCACCAAGACCAAAGTTTTGACTTCTATCATTGTTAATCGTAGTTTCAACCCAAATATAAGCACTGAGATGAACTAATGATGCTAATGCCAAACCACAAGCAAATAATGGCGTTCGATCCAAAATTTTGGACGAATTTGTATCTATCAAAACTTCGACAATTGAATTTGCTGCCTCTATAGTCTTCTTTGTCTCAATATTGGTTCTGGAGTCAGCTTTCATCTGGGTGGGCATTTCGTTGGCTTCTAGTACCGTTTCACTGCATTGTGGATGTTGTGGAGCGTTAATTTTCCAAAGATATGAAAATGGTCTATGTACAAAAATCTTGGAATAATTATAAAGCAATATCGCCTGATGAACACCTTCGTTAATGTCACCATTTTTGTGAATCAAGGGTGGTGCACCAAAAAGCTTAGGATCTTCTAATTTCATTTCCCAACTTGACAATGATGCTTTCAATTTATTCAGAATTGATTCAAAGGGTCGTTTGTTAAGGATTTCGATATTCATTTTCACGGCATCTGTTACCAACTTTGCCGCCTCTGCTCTTCCCTTATAATCAAAGACCTCTCTAGGAGGAGAGATAGGGTACAGGAGTTGGTGATTGAGAGTGTCTAGAATTGAAACTGTTTTCCCATCAGCTGACCCTATAATGACGTCGAAGAAATGTAATTCCCAGAATAGCCGTCTTGCAGCGTCAGCAATACTAGGTTTAGGGATATGGCTCAATCTTGGAGATTCAAACACCGGAAGGTGAGTTGTTGAATTACCGTCACTGGATGATGGAGTTAATGCTTCCACTTTGACAGGAGCTTCTTTTTCCACATCGTCAATCAAATTAATTTGCAACTCTTCAATTAAATGTATACAGAAGTGCCTCAACTTCTTACTGAAAGCGTGGAACGACGATATGTGAGCAACAAGTGCCACAAGGAATAGAACTTGGAGCGATACCAAATCTATCGTTGGATTCAGTCTAACAATATTAACACATTGAATCAATCTATCTGAAATCAAGTCTTTTCCTTTGGCATAAATGCTCGATGCTTGTCCATCCCCAATTATCTTTAGAATCGTTAATACTTCTCTTTCAATCGATGGGTTAGCCAAGTAAAGTAATAGCTCCTCCTTGGGTGGCATTAAAGGGTGCGCCCTATGAAATCTTTCAAAATAATTCTTCAAAATTTCGTCCTTGTCATACGTGGAAACATCCATGAAATGATCAAAGTTCTGAACTCGTAGATTTATCTCTAATTGTTGAAAAGTTCTTACATCTTTAATAGCATCTCTTCCAGCAAATAAACAATCAAGATTACCAATAGAATAATCTAACTTGGCCCTTTTCCTGAGATTATCTACCATTTGATTTTCGACTTCATTTAGTGGCGCAGAACTTCCCTTTCTATGCTCAAAATAATTCACGGCGGTTTTACCAGGGCAATTCAGTCCATCACACCTCGAATGATCCATGGCACAAGGTAGCTTGAATATCTCCTTGACCATATCATTATTGGTCTTGATGTTTTCCACTCGTTGTCTCATTGTTGGTTGGGTTGGTTCTGTTTCAGGTGGTCGCATAGGGAAATCCTCAATCTCTGCAATGAACATTGGCATTGTAGGACCTTGATTAACGTCGTTAACACTTAGCACTTGCTTTTTGTTTGAAACTCCTTTCTTTCTTGATCCTCCTCTATGACTTGCAACATAAGTGCATTCTTTATTCGATTTGAGACATCTATCACACTTGGGGGTGCCCCCATTACATTTGAAGTGTCTTTTGCGGCACTCAAGACATGCTTTACTAACATGCTTTCTCACCTTAACTGGTTTAGGTTTCTTACTTTCCGTCATTCTATTCACTTATCAATAATCGGGATGGAATAGTATTTTTAGTACTTTTGGGACCTTAATTATGATGGGCGTTTACTTTCGGTTCGCAGGGTGAACTCAACACAATTGTCTAAATAATGTGGATGCTTGAAATATAGGGAAACTATCTGTATGATATTCGATTAAGACTCATTAACCGTATTTATAAAATATCTATATCAAATATATGAAAAGGTTGAAATTGGTGACGACTAGGGGCCCTTATATTTCGGGGTTTGAAGTTGCATTGGTTAATATGCAGGACGATTTCAAATCCCGAATCATCAGGTTTCCTGCTCATACTGCAAACAATGGCGTAGAATGGTACGTATTGTTCGGCTATTTTTCAGAGAACCTCCAACAACAAGCCGCTCCGTATGTCATGAGGACCCGGGTATTTCCGTCGAGTTTAATCTATTGCGCGTACTCGTTGGGTTCGACCATTGCTGTTTTTTGAAGTATGTCGTCATAAATGGGAGTTATCGGTGGGAACAAATCAAAGGTGATCTAAAAATACACCGTTCCATTGTTCCAGGCACCTGCCGGATCGCCAATTCACATGGATGTGCTTGGATGACTCCTTGCACTTCTGCACATATTCTTTAGTTTTGCGGTTAAACACACCCGACTATTGTTTACGGTAGTTTATCTCTAAAATATACTTGATGTGGTGTGGAACTTTTCCGTGTGACTGGTATATGTACATGATATTACATCTGCTAGAAGAGGAGCCAGTTATACCAAAGGTAGATTCATCGTTTTTCATTGTGAATCACACCAGAAGACAAAGAGGCTGAAAATAAACGCTATTATGCCATTTGGTAGGCTTAAATGTTGCAGGTACAGTAGGTTATTGTTGTAGAAGGATACACAAGAAAGCTGTGAAATTAACGTAGATATAAATTAGATATAAAACCAACCCAAAACTAATGAAAGTCAACAGATTTGTCAGGCAATATTTCTTAACATTGACCCAATTTCAGGGTTCAATACTACTAGATGGTTCCACTTACTAACCCCAATTAACCCCATTTGCAGAGATTGTAATGATCTACTATAGATGGTGTTGCAAACTATCTAACTATCAACACATATTCGGTAAGTACACGACTTCAAAACTTGATTTTCTACTCGTGACATCATGGCTTCCCACTTGTAGATACAACCATAATGAACCGCTTATCAACCCATTTGCTGTTTACAATATAACTCACCAGCAATTCTGAACTACATGATTAATGATTGGCGAAAACGATTCCATCCCGCCTCCACCATATAAGGTTGTATTGTTAGGAGAATCGTCGGTTGGGAAAACTTCACTTGCACATCGGTTTACTACTAATCTGTTTGATCTCCATACAGCCAATACGATTGGTGCTGCCTTCATAACAAAAATTTATACGTCAAACACAAATCCAGAGAGGAAAGTAAAGTTTGAGATATGGGATACTGCCGGACAGGAAAGATATAGATCATTGACACCAATGTATTATAGAAATGCAAAGATCGCATTGATCTGTTTAGACTTGCATAATTTTGAGCCAACATTTGCGACCGCAAAATATTGGATACAGCAATTGGAGCTTAATAATACAGGTTCTACTGAGGATATAATGATCCATTTAGTAGGAACGAAGTTGGATTTGCTAAGGAAGGAAAATGATGACGATAATGATGTTCATACACATCACCAGCTCTCCGAGGAAGAAATCTCTGACAAACTACATGAATATCATTTAAACAACGCTTCAAATATAAAGCAGATACATATGACAAGTTCCAAAGATGGTACAGGAATTAATGAACTATTTGAACAAATTGTTGAAAATATTGATGAAGAATTCTTTACGAGCTATTATGCGAGTATCGGGACAGATACGGCTGCAGGAGGAGGAGGACAAATTGGCTCTATATTAAGTGGAAGAGGAGTAGCTGAATCAAAGTGTTGCTAATGGGATAATTTGAACGCGTTACAATCTATAATGTTACATACATGATCTTACAAATCGAGACCCTTTTGTCTCCAATAATCTCTTCTGATCTCCTTATCAAGGTTTGACTTGGGTTGCTTGATCGCCGACTTTTCATTAGCAGCCTCAGCGTCATCATCCTTATCGTTGTTCTTGATTTCTACTTCATCATCTGATTGCTCTAAACTGAGAAAGGATTCAACAAGCTTTTTTGTGTCCTTAGCCTTATTTGTCAACGGAGTAGGAGTTCTGGAAGGCAATTCTTCCACAATCTCACTATCACTCTCAACGGTCATATCCGAGAAATAGTACTTGTCATTTCCTTCCGCACCATCGCTTTCATCTTGAGAATCATCCTGGTGATTAATTAATGCTACATTCACAACCTTATGTCTATCATCATTAAAATCTCTTTCTTTACCCTTGTATCTAATAACATCCCCTAGTATCAGCTGCCCCAATCTGTCCTTATATGATGATGAGTTCAATTGATAACATTTTTCCACTAGTAATTGGTACGCCCCACCAAATGCTTTCTTCAAGTCTCGTAAATTATAAGATGAACGTGTTATATTATTGAATGGGTCTGCGGGGTCTTGTATCACAATCGAGAAAGTTCCTCGAGCTGTATTTAATGCATTATGCTTACTCTTCAAAAGATAGCGTGGTTCCTCATTGTCAGGATTTATTCCTATTATCAAGTTGTCATATGAAAAATTACGCCCATATAACTCAAAGAATTCAATCAACAATACCCCCAAGTTATCGAGGATATCAATGGAGCCAGTCGACACCTTTGGATGCAAATGCAAGAAATGGTAGCACATAATGATGGTTGCATAACCACCTAATCCACCAACATGTACATTGTTCAACTTTCTGGATCTCAAAAACTGCTTAACAATAAGCACTATTTCACGGAGACCAGGGGTAGATTCTAACCACCTACGAATTCTCTTTGCCGCATCAAGCCCATTCTTTCTCTCAAACGAAACATCGATGTGAATATTCGACTTTGGATCGACAAACTTAATAATAGGCACCTTTGCACTCGCAATAACTTCGATGTTTTTTGCCAACTTGCTATTTCTCAAAAACGTGGATAGTTGATACAATCGAGATCTGTTTTCATAATCCCCAGTTTGAGAAATAATAACCATATCAATATCTGAACCTGGCAAATACAAATCAGTAGCACATGATCCAAACACATGAGCTTCTGTTCCTGGCCAGAACTTGCTGATTTCCTTTTTCAATCTATTCACAACGAAATTTCTAGTTTGAATTTCTTCACTAGATGGCGATATATAATTCACAAAATCCTTGATTTCCATAGTCAACCAATCAGCGATTTCCTTCTGCCTTGAATGATCATGATCTTTGACCCATGGATAAAGTGACCTGGAAGTTGGGTGAGCGATTGATCCATGTTCATCAGCACTTAAAACTCCATCATCGGACAAATTGTCGTATTCATCTTCATCTAGTTCGTCCTCGTCGGAAGACAGAAATCCAAATCCAATAAAGTCTTCCTGCTTGGCAAGCTCATTCTCTTCTATTTTTTGCTTCTTGCGTTGCGGACCCTCTTCGCTTTCATGACTCTCACTTTCTTCAATTTCATTACCCCCATTATTTTCTCCATCGCTACTTACCACCACACTATCATTGTCATCACCATCACTGTCTATAAAGACAAGCTCTGGCTCCTTTGAACTTTCCTTCTTATAGTGATCGAAGACGTAATCGTTTGAATCGGAGTCATCGCCATTTTCAGCATTCAATTTTTCAAACTTATTCTCTATGAGCCTGAATCCCGCACTCTTCTTCTCTTGCTTCTTCGATTTCGGCTTTACTGCCAATACATCTCTCTTCCGTTTGCCTCCCATATCTCCTAGAAATATCAATACAATATATTTGTGTTTATATACTTGTACTTTTCTACGTTGTATTTATCGATGAAACCATCAATCAATTTCTTTTTTTTTTGGGGGGTCGCGATCCCATCATTCCAAGCCTGTCACGTGCATCTGCCAATTTTTGTAGCCCACAACAATGGATATTACTATAGACACAACTGCAAATGTCTGCATACTCAAGATCCTTTGTCTATGGTCATAGAATTCTAAGGCAACTGCACCAATAATAACAAACTTGCAAATTGAAATCGTATAATTTGGTGCACGATACGAAAGATACTCCAAAATCATCCATTCCAAGCAAGAAAAACCCATTAGGATACCCGTTTCGGTTTCGATAGGTTGTGGGTTCACGAGAGTCGGGCTCGTTCTCACAGGAAGGCTTGTCTCTTTATTCAGAATCTCTAATAGATTAAAGTGCTCAGCCTCACTTTCTTGTTCATATACGTGGTCCTCAATATCTTCTTCAGGCGCAGGCTCAGAAACAGAACTAGCAACCAGCGCAGGGCGTGCAAGTAGCAACCCACTACCGACACTATTCCTATGCTCAGGTGATTCGAAATGAAGTCCAATGACATCCCTGAGGAAAATATTCTGTTTCATATCTTCCAAATAAATAAGAACATCTTTAGAAATTATTCTCGAGGTAGATCCACCGTTGCCCTCTCCCTCATCTTCTCCCTTGATCATCATGTATATTAGCTTTTCAAATTTCAACATTACTTCATCCATAGATTCTCGCACCCTAAGAACAGTTGCAGAAAACCATTCCGAAAACAGGTCATTAGACAATTCATAATACCATTTCAAAATTTTATTCCTAATCTCTTGTGGGTCTGTCTCTTCTTTAATAATAGAAGAAAAAGGTAATGTTCCAACACACAAATAGCACAAGATCAACCCCAAAGAATAAATATCACTCTCGTAGGAGAAATCGTTGAAGAATGTCTTGCCTTCTTCGCCCAATGTTGGATCATTTGAATACAACCAAAGCTCCGGTGCCGTGAATTCAAGCGTCCCAGTGTTTCCCCGACGCTCATCAAACTTGTCCTCCATCACAATATTGTGATGCTTATCTATAAATTTACCTTCTCCAAAGTCGGATACTAACACTTTTGGTAGGCTGGAAGCTTGCTCTTCAAAATCCGCAACACTCGAAAATACATGCTCTTCTTGTGATGTCGAATATTCTATATCAAGCAAACAATTTGAAGGCTTTAAGTCTCGATGTAAGATCCCATGCACATGCAAATAATGAACTCCCTTGGCGACATCATGAAAAAATTTCCAAACTTCGAAATTAGTCAACCATTTCTTCGATGGTACTATCTCCTCTGGCACTTCCATGTGTCTTTTCAATCGTCTTTTCTTCCTCTCCAAGTCCACTTTCTCCTTCAACGATAGAGCTTCTTCCCGTTTAAAATTCCGATTCATTAAATCCTCTAGATGACCCCCAGCACAATACTGTTGCAAAATAAACACATAAGGAATTTTTGACGCATTTTGTCCATTTTCTCTTTGACCAGAGTCAGGCAAGAAGTATGCACCCAGATCCTGAAGCTCACCCAATTCTAGCCAAACATGATTATATCTTATCAAATTATTTTCGTTTGCTCCCTTAACGGACAATTCATACAAAATCAAAACTTCATTTAAAACTTGTTCCAATAATTCAAATTTATTTCCAATATTGATTCTCTTTACCGCATAAGTGCCCAACTCGATATCATTCAATACATGATTCACTTTATATACTTGTGCATGTGCGCCTGAGCCCAAAACGAATGGCTCCACTTTTCTGAAAAATCTCTTGAAGTATCCTTGATTAAAAAGTTCCTCTGGCAAAGAACTCCTCTGATTGGTATTGGAATGTCTCGATTTGGGTTCTGATCCGTAAGGTAATTTCCCTAATAATTTAAAGTAATCTCGGCGGATAAATCCATCTGATTGGTCACCGGTGAAATCAAATGCTTCTCGAGGAAACATAATGGGGAATTTATTCTTTATTTGATTGGAATTGTTCAGTGAGCTTTCATTGTTGTATTCCGACCAAGAAAAGCCACAATTTGGACATTTGGTTGTTTTGGCATTGGTGTTGAATTGAGTAAATGGGTTTGTGGGGAATGATTGTGATGATCGCCGTTGATTATTTCCCTCTTGGAATTTCAGAATAGGTACTAGCAGAATACTATTTTCTTTACTATCATGTAGAACCACAATCCCTTGATTGGGATCGTGATACAATATATGCTTATTCGAATTATACGGAACAATTGACATCAATGTCGGTCGTTGCTACTTCTTCACCTTCGTAAACTGAAGATCCCCAAAATCTCAGATCACAAATTAAATGTGGAGGAGTGTAAACACTGGTAGCGCCTATATACCTATATACAATAAATTTTATAAAGTCATGTCATTAAACATCTAAACACTACTTATAGAAAGGTGATCTCAAGCCATTTTCTACCTAGAAGTCCTTAAACGGAGCATCAAATTAAGTAAACTTGTCTCCATGTCATATTTTTCTTTCGCAGTCAATTTCATAAAGTCTTCATCGGCAGCAGATTCTAACCGACTAACTAGTTCATGTATATTAGGTTGATCTGACTGTGAGACAACCATTGTCGAGGAGTTGCTTGTCTTGTAAGCCTCAATGACCTGCAGTTCTCCGGCATTATCAAGGGCGATAAGATAGTTTTGTGTCTCAGCCGTGTCTTTTTCGTCTGGCAGGTAGTTTAAAATTGCACTAACAGGAACTAGCGAACGTTCACGTTGAACTGTTTGCTGCTGAGCTGGACTTACTTCCCTTGCTGTACTAACAAGGGACACTGGTGTGCTATGATTATTGATAGGCTGAACGGAGGAGATTTCCGGAATCTCTTTAGAAGCATTTGTTTCATCCTTGAAATGTAATTCATCTTGCATGTCCAGCTCGAAACTATCGGTGGGACTCTCCAGAAGACTATCCATCGAACTTACCGAGGCACTTGCTTTATCAAATTCTTCTAACACGGCAATGCGACATTCCGATGTTTGTCCATCTTCTACGGTAGACTGCTCATCACTTGGTGACTCTTCAGATTTATCAACTGCGATTTCCAACCCTTGTTTAATGTGCGGATCCCCGGAGTTGGTTTCTGGTTGTTCCGGTGCTATGGTGGATGGGTAATCGTCAACCTTAAGGGAGTCGTGAACCTCAATGCTTGGAAGCTGCTCGCTGGTTTGTTGGTTACATCCCAAACCGGACACTTCTTCAGAATCATTACCGCTGGATTCGGTAGGACGGTCTAAGTCTTGGGGTATATCATGCTTTGTTCTTTTTGCCGAAATCTCAACTTCGTCAGTGCCTTTTCTTTTCAATGTGAGACTTCCGCATAACGCATTCACGCCATCGTTGCCCATTAACTCCACAGAAAAAGGTGAAGAGTCATCGATTTCGTCTGAATCGTTCATTGTGGAATTCACCAGGGAACATCCATCCACGTCTGATATGTTATCATGAATCCGCAGGGAATCTTGGTCGCCTTCGATTGATTGAAGATTTGCATTGTTATTTGGTTCGGGCACAATTCTCATGTCATTCTTGTCGGTTGGAGTCTCTGTAGTGACTATTATCTCCGCTTCTTTCTCTTTCTTTATCCTAGTTGACCTCCTCTTTGATTTTCTAGTACCCGTTCTTTTCTTCTTTCTCACACCAGTCGTCCTAATCCCAGTAGCTTCAGGTTCTAGAGAGGTCGAGTCCAATTCTTTTGTTTCACCTGCCGAGAATTGTTCTCCAACTGTGGGTTCTTTCTGCTGTTGTAATGAATCAGGCACTTGCAACTCACCCATACTGGCCGCATTTGAAGACACTTCCGCTGGGACTTCAAGGGAATCTGGAATTATCAAATCTTCATTTTCCTTCTTTATCTTAATTGAACTATAATCCACATTCTTTTCTTCTGGAATCAAACCATTCTCCTCTGACAGTGCTGTTCCTACCAATAAGCCTTCCTGAGGAACAACTTTTCCATTGTTTATAGCCAAACCTTTCTCTTCTAATTTCGCCACCAACAATGGTAGTTGCAATGTATCAACCCCCAAAAATTCGTCAATGTTCATGTCCAATTCACTGAAACATACCACGAGAAATCTATCCAATACCTTATAGTTTTTGACTTCGTCCCGACATTTCGCCATCAAATATCTTCGGAGAATTAATAATGCCTCGGCTTGCTGGTCGTTGTCCAATGACGCTATCCTAATTGTCATCTCATTCAAAAGATGATTCATTTCACTGTCAAATCCTTGATCGGTTAAGAACCGAAACATTTCCAAGAAACTATTTGCGCCCTCAAAACACCTCAATAAAAGATCGTTGGTAAATTGTTGAACGTGAGTATTGGGAGCTCCCTTTACAAGTAATAAAAAGTACATTTTAGTTTCCATGCACCAGCTCAGAATGTTCAAATTCATCAAACATAGTTTCAATTCCTCGCTATCTCCAATAGAAACAATTCTTTGGATTAATCTCTTTATGGACACATCAAAACAAATGTCCAAACTGGCGAATATCTCACCATACAAATTCAATTCAAATTTGGAGACTCCGACATTGCGTCTGCTTAACACTTCACTGAACAACCCCTTCACATTATCGGATAATTCAACTTTACAAAAATCAGCAATAAAAACTAGAACCTTTTCTTCTGAAAGTGAACTAATGATCAAACTTAAGATTTCTAATGTTTCATTAGGGGCGAATTGTTGCATGCAATGGGACATGAGTGGGAAGTAAATATTATGGTCTGTGTCGCTAATGTCCGATTCATTCCTTCGATTAACAAATAACGATGGGTCAAATGTGTCATGTAAATTAAGAATCAATTTATGCACCATTTCATATGAAAGTGAACCTGATGAAAATAACATTTCTAAAAGAACAGGTATATTATCAATGATATCAAATGTGGTAGCGGAGGCTTTTGGTTCCATTTTAGTAACGGGTCTAATACTACCCAAGAAAGCGGTTAGAAGGTCCACTTTTTGTTCAACATATAGTTTATCCAGCTGGAAAGCAACGATAATATTTTGCATTATTCTATCAAACTTGGAATGGATCCATCTTGGTGGCAACGAATTGACTTCACTCAATGTCACTGGATCATTGGATAAACATCTGATCTCACTGAAATTTCTCTCATTTATTGGGGTTGATAACTTCAAAAATCTAGTCAAAACCTTCAAGCCAAGTTGATTCATATAGACCGTTGACCCATCCTTTTTAAAGTAAAAATTCATAAACACCAACTGGATCAATTTATCCCAATAGATATGTAGGTATTTGGTTTGTTGTTTCATTACTTGAGGATTCACAATGCAATACATTATTGCACAAAAGAGATGATGTAATGTATCAATTACCTCATTTTGAACTTCTGCTGCATTAAAGCTTCCAAATAGATATGTCAATAACTTCATTTTTGTCTTCATTGCTGTATTTATCAATTGATGTCTATCCTTGATATTAGGAGACCTCATAATAGGATCTAATATCTTCTTGGTTTCAACCAATTCATTTCGACATAAGTTATACCCAACTGCCTTCCAGCAACTTAAAGCCAATATTCTTGCTTGAACATCCTGAGAATTGAAACAAAACTTGGGTATTTGCAACCATTGATTTAATTGTTCCCATTTATCAAAACCGACACCTGCATCACCGACTAGTAATGTCAAAGCCACCCAAATATCCATCGCAAATTTATACTGACCAGCACTTATAAGCTCTTCAAGTTTATAAATAATCACGTCTATTACTTTAGCCTTTTGCGAATCAAAAGATTCAGAATCCATATCAAGAGGAGTTCCCGATGAAATCGATTTGATATCCAATGGAGTGCTGGAACGCAAAAACTCACGGACATATACCATGACAGTCTTATTATCCAAAAATGCTTTGGCTACTTCGAGGAGACAATTAACACCCACGGCGAAACACTTGTAATAAAATGGGGAGCTAATATCACAAATATTGAAAACCAATAACCCGAACCAATGTCCCAAATTCTTGGCCATTATATTTGGGAAATTAAGAACGAAATTTTTAAAGCATACAAACTTCTCTGTCACTAATGATGAACTTGGAAACCCCTTCATATTAATCAAACTGGCTAACATTCGCTCGGGTAGATCACCATCATCGAATAATAATCTCCTTTTCTTGGGATTAAGTTTGCAATCTTTAATTATGAGCAAGTATGGTGACACCAATGCTTTTGACACACGCGGATGTACCAACATTTCACAGGAATGGCGGTAGAACCAATCAAGATCGTCAAATGGTAAGAAATTATTCAATTCTGGGTCCATCAAAAGGATATTCATTAATTTCAATGCTTGACTAATGATTCTGATGCGGAATGGGTCATTTTTCGATGGTGATTTATTTTCTTTATCTACTTCGGTGTTGAACAATTGGTGTTCA
>JAKUCC010000765.1:0-12801 GCA_030563365.1 Hemisphaericaspora xylanilytica
AGTCACATGAAGAGTATTGTCCCTTTGTGTGCTACTCTTATTCACCAATTGGGATAGTTCGGCAATTAGTGTCAGTATAGCCCGCTGCATCTCACCAATCTTATCAATTGAGATTTCTATCGTTTCCCGAAGTGGGATACAATCACGTCGTGTCCCGAGTTGTTTCCGTTGGTTATCTAATTGTGTTATCAATTGACTAAACAGTTGAAGTTGGGTGGAGGTTTTCGAGATTATGGTGGCCAAGTCATGATTACCAGCTGTTACTTCATCATCATTTCGTGATTGTGATTTTGACGGGATAGTCTTTTGTGCTTCGTAATCGAAATTTGCGAATGACATTGATGGCGTTGTGATAAGACAATATGAATGGTTAAATGAACCTCATCGATCTGGTCGGTGTATAGAGACGATTTGGGTTGGTTTGTTTTTTTATGGTTCGGTTGCTGCGTATCAACAAAGTCACCTGACCCATGGCTGCAATATTGTATGTTGGTGTTTAGACGAAACTAGTTACAGCAGTGGCATTTGTTGGCCATGTTGGTTTAAGCACATTGGATTCAGCTATTTTTACAATTAGAGTAGAATTATAACCCTTGTTATTAAATCGAAAGATCCAGATTGGACCCGTTTGAAGAAATCGACCAAATCTTTCGTGGTCAACTTTACCAAAAGATGTTCATGATTCCCATAAGGAAGGTGTAGATTCCCACCCTTTCCTAAAAAAATCATTCATATTTACACATTCATAATGGGAAATATTTCAGATTGGTAGAACTGTTTTACCCAACAATATTTTAACCATATAGAGATTTCGTCGAGATCTAATCTTTCCTTGGCCTGATTGTTTTTTCAAGTTTCTTTCTGCTTTAAGCCGCAACTATCATCACCAATTGGTAATAACTAACCAACCAACTCAATCACATAGTTTCCTCTTATTCATAGACTCCCTTAATTTCTAGGAAAGAGTTTATCCAATTACTATCCAAACTATTACATCCTAGTCTAATTATACTCAAGAGCATCCCCTTCGACAGCATAATCGAAGAGTATACTCGAAATTATATAAATTTGCAGCCAATTCCCGTCATAATCATGGCAGATAATCTTGTAGTTTCACCACCAGTCAACCCATTAGCACATCACCAACTATGCAATTATCAAAACACTTAGCTATTCTCGTTTTAGCATATTGCTCATTTGTTTCTACAAACCCAATTGGTACCCCTGCTGCTCAACAGGAAGGTGAAGTTGCAATCGCTGATGTCGCCAATGCTGAACCAATTGTAGGTGACGACAACAATATTTCTGAAATTGTTGACGGTGAACAAGAAAATGCCGGATATCATCATCACGGCCCTCCACCTTGTTGTGATAGAGTCCGTGACCGCTGCAGTTGTGGCCGCGGTGGTGGCAATTACTGGGACCGCAAGCCTTGCGATAGCCACAGGAACTGGGATTATGGGAGACCTTGGGATCAACATGATAAGTATTTGAAGGATTGGGATAAGCACTATTGGCAGGATTGGGAAAGGTACCGTTGGGAACGGGATCATGGTCCTTGGAGGGATCATGACAGGCACTGGGATCATGACAAGCACCGGGATCACGACAAGCACTGGCAAGAGCATGAAAAACTCAAGCACTTGGATGACAAGAATGAACCTAAGGCAGCTCTTGATTTTGGTAAGAGGCTGTATTCTGAAAGAAATCAAGATCTTGATGTTTTGATTCAAGCTTTGACTGAATATAAGAGTTATAGGCCAGGTTCGTCTCTTGGGAAGCGTGACTTGACTGAGGATTTGACTTCCATTAATGAATTTATGGCTCAATCTAAGATTCCAGTCATGGATTCCATTTTGTCGATTATGGATCGTTCAGGCTTAGTTACCAAGGTTACTGACTTGATTTTGTCGGATCCTGAATTGTTGGATTTGACTATTGATACTACAATTTTGATTATCCAAAAGGATTTGATTAATTTGGCTGATGTGTTGATTGCTATTCAAAAGTCTGGTCTCATTCTGGATATCTTGAGGTTGAGTTTGGAAGATCCAGAAATATTGCCTGGGTTATTGAGAATTGGAATGGAAATTATGAGTCAAAGTGGTCTTGATGATATTCTCAATAATATCAATATTTTCGGTAAGCGTGATGAGATGTTTGATCATGCAAAGGTTGACACTCCAATTGTTGACTTCGGTACCGTTTCTACCCACTTGGACAAGCGTGAGAACAAGCTTCTTAACCTTTTCTTCCAATCATTTAGAGATTCCGGTATTGCCGTTTCTTTGGTTCGTCATATCTTGGTTAGTCCAAAACTTGCTAGTGCAAATGCCCACTTCATGTTGCTGATTATCAACTCCGGTGCATTACCTCCTACCGACTTGCTTAAGGCCTTGAAGGAATCTAACTTGATCTGGAGACTCTTTAAAGATTTGCTTGCTGACCCAGGTATCTTGAAGGAATTCGGTTCACTTGTTGCTGACAGGGTTATGAAGGGATTGATTCCATTCAGACTCTTTGAAGCTGCTGCCCTTGACAGTGGGTTTTCTGATGCTGAATTTGCACAAATTGCTGGAGCTTTGGGTGTAGCTGCCTCCACTTAAGTTTGATACCATTGAATATGCCAGTTCCAACATACTTTTCTTATGCTTTAAATTTTATATATATTCTTTAAGGCCCAAATTTGTTTTCTCTGATGTTTTTCCACTTATAATATATGTCTTTAAAATACGCCAACAGCAAATGAACATGTAGACTGTTTCACCTAATTGTCTTTGAAGTTGCAGTAAGGGAAAAGCTCTCTGAATTCATTAGCAATGAGGAAATGATCTAACAATGTGACTTGTCAGACTACTATTGACAACATGACCCTCTCAATGATGATGCAAACGTAGGAATAGTGTTAACAACAAAGCTAGTAAAACCGTCGGAGGCAAGCTCAACGTTCTTACCTGGTTAATACCAACTTCAGCACCTTTCAATAGCAAGCACAACACTTTATTCAAACTATCTCAATTTCCACTTGCCTGCACACAGCTTGTCTTCTCCATGTCTAACATATCCTAGAACTACTTTTCGCACCCAAAGTCATGCTAGCATCTTCAACTTTCGACTCTACCCTACCATTGCCCCTGGTAGGCCAAAAACACTCCCGATATCGTACACCTCTATTTCACTTCCAACAAAGAACATACGATATATAATTCTGGGATAGATCTCTTGAGAGAGAAATGAAGGGCGTTAGGCAAAGAACAAAATTTCTTGCTTGACCCTGCATTTTAGACACTGGTGTCCCCTGAAATTTCGTGACCGTCCCTATTAGCTGTATCACTTTTTCATTAGTGCTTGATTGTATAATCCACTTGGTATTTGGCATAGGGTTGCATCCGGTTCCGCTTTGTCATGTGCTATTTGAGTGTATGGATTAGTTACCATGACGCGACCAAGTCATATTTGATATCTTTTTGTATGTATGTCCTACACAAGATACATAGATTAATTGTAACCAATTGAAGAACCCAGCATATATTTGTTTGATTCTAAAATGAATACTATAAATCGCAGTAGTAGGGAGAATTACATATTTGAGGTTTGTGATTGAATCGATTGTTTATTACGTAATCGACGCGTTAACACGATTTTTTTTCTTCATTCGTTTGTTTAATACGCGTAAATTAAATGTCAATTGATTAACCACAAATTTTTTTGCGTTTAGGTAATTGCCAATGAAAACTGGGTATTTCTACTTAAACTTCCATCAAACCCAATAGAAAATCATTTGCTTTGATATAAACACATCCAACCCCAAACACTTACTATGCTGTCTAGAGCTAATAAACTTGCCAAGCTTAAGCAGCTTAGAGAAGCTAGAAGGACGGGTAAATCAATCTTACCCCAATCGGATGATGATGATGATATAATTAACAACGCTGCCATTTATGATGAAGTCGATGAAGATACTTATAGACAACACAAACGGAACCAATTAATGAATGACGATTTTATTGTCGATGACAATGGTGAAGGGTACGTTGATACTGGTGTTGACGAATGGGATGACCATGCCTCTAGACCCAATTACTACTCTGACGAAGAGGATGATAATGGTGGACGGAAAAGACGAAAGAAGGGTAACAGTAAACCAATAAAAGTGGCAAAGGTACAACAAATCAATAATTTTTTCAAACCAGCAAATAGGGTAAATCCTACTAAAAAGGTGGATGCTAACATTGATGATATTCTTGATGATTTCCAAGACGACGATGATGACTTCCTAGCAAAAAAGAACAGAAATTCATTCAAGGCAACTACTAAAGTGAAGAAGGAACATTCAAAGTCAAAAATAATTTCCCCATTCGACTTTTCAACTGCTTCTGCACCCATGACCAAACGTGCTCCATTTGTTGAAGACTTTAATGCGTCAAGTGATTACACAATGGATATGGATAATGATGATGAACAAGAACAGCAACCATCTTCGCCAATTAAATACGTGAAACAGGAAACTCCAGACACAAGTATCGTGAAAGAGCAGTCAATATCCAAATCTCCAGAACCTTCCAAGAAAACATTGGAGGACGAAATTGAAGAGGATGATTCCGATGATGACATAATATATGCAAAGCGACCAAGAGCAGCAGCAGTAAAGAGAGATACAGTTATGACGACCATGTCTGCAGTGAAAGCTAATGATTTACCATCATCTTCTCCAACTAGAATTTCATCTACCTCATTTGCTAACCACACCGAAAAATTGGATGAAGGTAAGATTGTCGAAGCTGGCTCCAATGATTCTTTCAAAATGTTTTGGTTGGATTATTGTGAAGTTGATCAAACTTTATTATTGTTTGGAAAGATTTTAACTAAGGAAGGCAACTTGGTATCAGGGGTTGTTCAGATTAATGGTCTCTGTCGTGAGTTGTATTTCTTGCCTAGAAAACACCGGTTAGTCGATGGTGTCGAAGATGAAAATGAACCTATCGAAACCCTTGATGTCCACGAAGAAGTGGCTCCGATTTTATTAGAACAATACAATTTAGAGGAATTGAAAGCAAAGCCGGAAACAATGAAGTATGCATTTGAATTAGCTAATATCCCTAAAGAAGCCGAATACTTGAAGGTCTTGCTTCCTTTCAAAACTTCGAAAAATCAGAATCTTATTCTTCCAGCAGATACCGAAGGTGCAACGTTTAATCATATATTCGGAACTAATACGAATATTTTTGAAGCATTTGTTAGTCAAAGAAATGTAATGGGTCCATGTTGGTTAAATATCACCGGGGGAAATTTTGACGCTATTCAAAATACTTCTCACTGTCAAGTTGAAGTTGCAGTGGATTCCCCATCTCAAGTCAGTGTCGTTACTGATAACGCGCCACCACCACCTGACTTAACCGTGACTTCAATTTCAGTCCAAACGGTTATGAACAACAAGGAAAATAAACAAGAAGTTGTTTCTATATCGTTGGCCACTTATTTCAATTTACCTCAAGATGCCCCCATTGATGAGAAATTGCAACCAAATGAGATACTAACATTGGTTAGACCAATCGGGTCAATCTCGTTACCTCCTGGTCTACAACAATTGGCAAACAAGGATGGATTCCAATTGCGTACTTGTCCAAATGAAAAGGTTTTACTTAATTGTCTTGCTGCGAAGGTGAAGCTGACAGATCCTGATGTATTTATCGGACACAGATTGGAGAATATATCGCTTGATGTATTGGTTCACCGTATGTATGACCATAACGTAGTTACGTGGTCGGCATTAGGGAGAAGAAATAGAAAGAGGTGGCCACAAAATTTTGGTAAGAATAATACTGGTTACAATAATAATCTTTTAATCAGGGAAATCTTCCAAGGAAGATTGTTATGTGATATTGCCAACGAAATGGGACAATCTTTGACTGGGAAATGTCAATCATGGGATTTGCATGAAATGTATGATGTTGTCTGTCATAAGAAACATAATCCTCCAGAAATTAATTATCAAAATCCCGCATATGGTAATGATTCAACTTTGTTACTAATGGCATTGAAAGAGAATGAATTTAATGTGAAGATTACCGCCGAAATTGCTTTTGGTATTCAAATCCTTTCGTTATCTAAGCAATTAACCAATATTGCTGGTAATGCATGGTCTCATACATTGAGTGGTACTAGGGCTGGTAGAAATGAGTATATTTTGCTTCATGAATTTAAACGAAATAATTATATCGTGCCTGACAAAGAAGATAAGACTCATAAGAACACATCGTACCAACAAGATGCAAGATTGGAATCTGCTGAGGATGATGCCACCACAGTCACGTCGAACAAGAAACCAAAGTATCAAGGTGGGTTAGTGTTTGAACCTGAAAAGGGACTTCACAAGAATTACATCTTAGTTATGGATTTCAATTCGTTATATCCAAGTATCATTCAAGAATTCAATATTTGTTTCACTACAGTTGACCGAGACCGGTTTAATGTTTCGCATGATGAAGATCGTGATATGCCAAATATCCCTGATTCAGATATTTCCCAAGGTGTTCTTCCTAGGTTATTAAATACATTGGTTACTCGTCGTCGTGAAGTTAAGAAATTGCTCAAAGATCCAACTAATACTCCATTCCAACGCGCTCAATATGATATCAAGCAACAAGCCTTAAAGTTGACGGCAAATTCTATGTATGGTTGTTTAGGTTATGTTAATTCTAGATTCTACGCTAAACCATTGGCGATGTTGGTTACAAATAAGGGGAGAGAGATTTTAATGGATACTAGACAATTAGCCGAACTGATTGGATTAAGAGTTGTTTATGGTGATACCGATTCCGTTATGATTGATACTGGATGTGACAATTTACAAGATGCCATTAAAATTGGTGAGTCATTCAAGCAACAAGTCAACGAGAAGTATAGATTATTGGAAATTGATATTGATAATGTTTTCAAAAGATTGTTGTTGCATGCCAAGAAGAAGTATGCGGCTATGAATGCATCGATTAATAAAGCTGGTGAAGAAGCTACTACCCTTGAAGTGAAGGGTTTGGATATGAGACGTCGTGAATACTGTCAACTATCCAAGGATATTTCTACATTTGTATTGATGAAAATCTTGTCAGATCTGGACCCTGAAACAGCTCTTGGGGCAATTTACGATTACTTGGAAGAAATGAGAACCAAAATTATCAATAATGACATCATGGTTGATAAATACAAAATCAACACTAGATTATCTAAAGATCCTAAGAACTATCCTAATGGGAAGTCTATGCCCCAAGTTCAAGTTGCTTTGAAATTACGAGCAGCTGGGAAAGTAGTCAAGGCAGGTAGTGTTATAACCTATGTTATCACCGCTCCCGTCAACGAAGACGACAAATCCACTCCAGCAGAAAGAGCAAGATCAATTCAAGAGGTAATTGCAAAACGTGATGAACTTAAGCCTGATCCTCATTATTATTTAGAGAAACAAATTTTTGCCCCCGTGGAAAGATTATTGGAAAGAATTGAAGGGGTTGACATGATGAGAGTCGCCAGTTCATTAGGGATTGATACCAAGAAGTATATTTTACGCGTTCGTAACAATGAGAATGGCAATGGAGAAATCATGCCTCTTGAATCGAGTATTTCCGATTCGGATAGATTTAGACAAACTTCATACTTGGTGTTGAAATGTAAATGTGGTCATCAATTTAGATTTGGTGGAATTCAAGCTTCGGAAGATTATAAAGTTACATTCAACGGTGTTTGTTGTTTAAAGTGTGATTATACTTTCCCATTGATTAAGCTTGCTTCACAGTTGGAATGTACAATTAGAAATCATATTGCGTTGTATTATTCTGGGTGGTTAACCTGTGATGATCCCGCGTGTGGTATTGAAACCAGACAGATTTCGGTCTATGGTAAAAGATGTATTGGTGCTAGTGGAAGAGCCATGGATTGTAAGGGGATCATGAAGTACAAGTATAGTGATAAGGCGTTGTATAATCAATTGTTGTATTTCAATTCCGTTTTCGATATTGATAAAGCCAAGAAGCAACAATTACGACCAATTGTGGATGTGTTGGATGATTCAAAGAAGATTGACAAACTTGCTTCGGGACAAGTTGAAGCATTAGCAGAACAAAATCGAGAATTATTTGGCCATTGTCAAGAAGTTGTCCAGAAATACTTGGGTGAATGTGGTCGTAGATATGTTAATATGGGAATGATTTTTGAATTTATGAATGTTTAGATTGAAAAGTATAAGTGTGTATTATAGTGGTGTATATTTAATAGAAAATTTTGCAGTCAAACCAACACAGGAGTGTAGTGCATTAACCAAAATTGGGTATTTTTACAGGTTAATGACAATTTACTGGTTAAGTCCACTTTGAGAGTTTTTTTTTTGATTAAACAGAAAAATAAACAACCAGTGAGTGAAAATACACTATACACTATAGGGACAGAGAGAGATAGGGACAGAGAGACTGGTAGTTTGTGATCAATCAATCAAATATCATGAACTTCAATCAACAGCCCGGTAATGGGGGTCAACCACAGATGAACCCACAACAATCACAGCAACAGGGACGACCAGGAAATGTACTCACAGCCCAAATGTTAGCCAATCTCACTCCACAACAATTACAAACATTTCGGAACCATCCACAATTCCAAGAGATGCTACGAGCATATATGCAACGACAACAACAACTCCAAGCATTACAACAACAGCAACAGCAGCAACAGCAGCAACAAGGGGGAAGAGGGGGTATACCTCAACAGCAACAACCCACACCCCAGCAAATGCAAATGAGAGAAAAGATGTTAAAGCAACAACAAATCTTGATGAACCAACGTATGCAACAACAGCAGCAACAGCAACAACAGCAGCAACCACAACAGAATATACCACAAATGACTGGTGGGATACCGCCAAATGCAATGCCTACACAACAACCACAACCGCCATTACCCCAACAAATGCCATTCCGCCAAGGACCAAACGTCCCTCCACAAATGCCACCACAGACCATAAGTCAAACGTCACCGCCGATGGCTCCTGGCGGAAGAATTCCGCCCAATATGGCACCTATGAACAAGATGCCCTTGGGTGGTCGATTACCCAATCAGCAACCGCCAGGAATGAGTCCCGTCGGCGGTGTTCCTCCAGGGATGGCCCCAATGGGTGCTATTCCTATTGGAACGGGAATGCCACCTCAACAACCACCGGTGATGGCCGGTGGTGTTAATCCGATGATGGATGCTGGTGTTGTGGTGGGTGGTAGTGGTGGGATAACTCCCGCGGGAGCAGTTCCAACTGGTAGTGCGGGCTCGCCAATTGTGGGAGGCGGGCCACCTCCGATAATCACGTCTAACCTTGCTCCACAATTTCCTCCGGAGGTGTTGAATAAGATCCCCATGAAGAATTTATCCAGTTTCCATGAATGGAGTGATAAGTTAAAGGCTGAGGGGAAGAAAGTTCCATATGATGTTAAAGTTTATGAATCGTTAATTCAAAAGGACTCACAGTTTATAACAAAACTAAATCAACAGACTATGAATAATAAATCAACATTGGAAGGTTTCAGCAAGGATATCCAAGTGTATAATCATATTAAGCAACTCCGAATGAATTCGATTAATTTGAGTAACAAGGGTCAGTATAACAATAGTATTTGGGGAGAAGGATATCAAGGGTATGCCAATGGGATTACAAATACATCGACGAAATTATATTTACCTCAACGAGATTTAACTGATAGAATGATAAATGAACGAGTTATGAAGTATAGCAAGAAACCAAAGCATTACGTTCCAATCAGACTTGATTTTGATCAGGAGAGAGATCGATTTAAATTACGTGATACATTTTTATGGGATTTAAATGAAGAAGGAATGACGGTTGAATCATTCGTCAAGCAATTGTTGGAAGATTACAAGTTCATTCCCAAAGGGTATTTTGATACTATTGTGACTACCATTAAAGAGCAAATTAGTGACTATCTGAAGAAACCATTAAAGACAATGGGAGAGATACGGGTACCTATCAAACTTGACATTACCATTAACAATACTCAACTAACTGATCAGTTTGAATGGGATATTTTAAACTTTAATGAACAAGATCCCGAAGAATTTGCCATGGTGATGACAGATGAGCTTTGTTTACCTGGTGAATTTACTACTGCTATTGCCCATACTATTCGAGAACAAATGCAATTGTATCATAAAGCACTTAATTTGGTGGGGTACAACTATGATGGATCACCAGTACATGAAGATGAAATTAGAAATCATTTGCTACCTTCCTTGCGATTAGTTTCCCAGAATTACGAAGTTGTCGATGATTTTTTCTCCATCTTGAGAAATCCCACCAATGTTGCTGATTTTTCACCTTCATTAGTTAAGTTATCCCAATTGGAAGTTGAACGATTCGAAAAGGAAATTGAAAGAGAAAGTAGACGTAAACGTCGTCATAATATCGCTGAAGATCAACCAGCAGTAGTTAGTGGTCGTGGAATAACATCTCGTCGTATTGCTGCTCATGCTGCTCGTGGTGGTCCAACCTTACCTGATCTAACTGATTTACCAAAGACGTTTAGGACTTGTGCTCCATCGTCGATATTACCTGGTGCTGTAGATTTGGGAGTTCCTGAGGTGTATGAATACAATGAGATTTATATCAATCGTTCCCAAGTGCGTAATCCTGATTATCAACCACCTACACCTGAGATTAGTGATAGTGACCGGTGTACATTTGACCATGATCCTATAATGGGAAGCTTGGTGGTTACTATTAGATTACCCAAGAGAAGATGAATATTAGTGTATGTTTTGTAGTATAATATGTTGTAAAATATTGGAAATAAAATGATAATAGAGTTTTCGTTAGTATATGAATGCCTTTGGCCGATATCGCTTATACAAAAAAAAAAACAAACGGCGCTTAACAAAAATTACGACGCTACCAATTGAAATGAGTCAACAGGAGAATCGTAATTTTAATATTAAAAAATATTTTTTTTTATCAATCAATTGATCAAATTTATTCACTGTGGAATTTTTCACTTGAACTATAACAACTTATCTTATAACTTACTACTACTTTCATTTCCTTCCATTTCTCATTGAAAGAGCGTACTATCCACATGACTAAACAAGATAAGGTATGTTTCTCAACGTTTCTCCACTCCGATACCACAATCGCATTGAAGAAAACCAATACTAACCAAAATTCTTCTAGCCAAAAGTAGACCCCTTCAAATCATTTATTGCCGGCGGGACAGCGGGAGCGATCGAAGGAATAATCACCTATCCATTTGAATTCGCCAAGACGCGACTCCAACTCGTGTCCAAAACCTCGACCCAATCGCGCAACCCCCTAGTCCTCATCTACACCGTTGCCAAAACCCAAGGAATCTCATCCCTCTACGTCGGATGCCCGGCGTTTGTCGTGGGGAATACCGTGAAGGCATCAGTACGATTCTTGGGGTTTGACTCCATCAAGAAACTACTCAGTGACAAAAACGGCAAACTCTCCGGACCGAGGGGGGTTCTCGCCGGGTTGGGTGCTGGGTTATTGGAGAGTGTGGTTGCCGTTACTCCATTTGAGGCGATCAAGACGGCGTTGATTGATGATAAACAGAGTGCCCGGCCCAAGTATCAGAATGGATTGATTTCGGGGTCGTTTAAATTATGTCGTGATTTGGGGTTTAGGGGGATATACGCCGGGGTGGTGCCGGTGTCGTTGAGGCAGGCGGCGAATCAGGCGGTGAGATTGGGGTCGTATAATGCCATCAAGACGATGATCCAACAAAGTCAGGGACAGAAACCGGGACAGCCATTGAGTTCGACGGCCACGTTTGCCGTGGGTAGTTTTGCTGGGATTATAACGGTGTATACTACCATGCCGATTGATACCGTGAAGACGAGAATGCAGGCATTGGGTGCTGATAAGTTGTACAAGAGTACTTTGGATTGTTTTGTTAAGATTTTTAAACAAGAGGGGTTATTGACTTTCTGGAAGGGGGCAACTCCAAGATTGGGTCGTTTAGTGCTTAGTGGAGGTATTGTTTTCACCATTTATGAAAAGATGTTGATCATTATGGGATAGTTGGATTCTGTATAGATGGTACGTTTAGAGTAGATTGTTTGGTGTAATAAATGTAAATATTTTCCAACTTTGTAGGTAAACTGTGGCTACTTAAGGGTAGATTGGTGAAAACCCCATTTAAACACATTGCATAAACTAACTAAATAATTAATTAATGAATTTAAACTTCTTCTATCATATAAATGGTCCAAACGCCAACATATCTATTAAAATACATTATATAATACTATTACACATTCTAAAGAGAATAGGTCAACTATTCTCGAAAATCTTTTCCAATTTCTGAAAATAAACCAACCATTAATCCTCATCTATCTTCTTCAGCATTATCAACATGTTCAGTCACAGAGGTCACATTTTCCTCAGCATTGTTGTTTCGCAGCAGTGGTGCCAAGATCCTCTTCTCAGTAGATTTAACTCGATAAAAATCAACAAATCCCTTTATGATAATAAACAATCCAAATGCAATTAACCCATAAGCAACATATGGAGCTGATTTATTACCATCCACGCCACTTCCAATTTTGGAACTGTGGTCGTGATCACCATACATATCCACTCTTTTGCTGCTAATTTTGGTTGATTTATCAATTCCATCAAATAAATTTGCATCATCAATCAAGTACTTCTTGGGGATTTTGTCCAGATGCCCAAAATTGGCCGGTACAATGTCCCATCCATACATTACAAGGGTTATTCCCAACCCAACCTTCAGT
>JAKUCC010000766.1:0-12727 GCA_030563365.1 Hemisphaericaspora xylanilytica
ATGTTGCACCTGGATTCAATTTATTAAATATGAACTTAAACATGGTTGTAAAATCCCGTTGTGTTGGATTTTTCCACGTACTTTCACTAATTACCATGCCCGTAGCCCGTTCATATTCATTTCTCAAAAGGAATGCTTGAATCGTCCTTTGACAAGATTCCTGATATCGCCTGTCTCTCAATGGCCGAGGATCAACCTTCTTCTGTGGTTGGATTGACAAGGATGATGGCGTCAATGACTTCAGCGTCAGCGCATACCCATTAGTGGTGACACCAATCCCCACTCCCGTGGATATCCCACCTCCGCCCACCGATCCTGACGGTGTAAAGCTAGCTAGCGATTGCGGATGTATAGCCGAACCTGCAGCAGTTTGTCTCCTTTTTGTAGTCCTTGCTGGGGTTCCCAAGAATGATGAGCTTCGTCGGTTCGATTGAGGGAGAAGCGATTGTCTGGATGCAATGGTTAGACTTTTCCGTTTTTTTGATTTCCCAGGATGAGAATATGTCCCTGCAATCATTCTCTATATGTTAAGGGTAGCTATGTAGGTACGTATATTTAGATAGAATTGGCTGATATCTGTTTGGACCGGCTCTTAATTGTGGGTGTAAAGAAGGAACTCGCTAGTTTGTTTTGATTTTGGAAATCTGCCAAAACAAAAAAAAAAATAATTCAACTATTCGTGGCGTACTTGGTAGCCCCAAGATTTTGGTTGAGTCAGTATACACGACCATCAGAGGGAAGTACACACTGACTCTTTTGTTTACTCATTACACTCAAGGACACAGAAATGAAGTAGTGATCAAAAGCAGACTTGAAAGCTACCCTGGACTTTTCGTTCTTCTTCTCGTTTAGAATTTTATTGTATCATCTGAACTTTGATGTTCCAACAGTAAAACGAGACCAATGACAACATTTGTAATATCTGATCAGTGGATCTAGTCTTGTGAAGGTTGTTGTACAAGCACCAACGTATATGTATAGTTTGAACTAGTCAATTGTTGACACCATTAAAATTGTCGTAATTACCTTTGTTGATTAATATTACCAAGTCTCTGGTTGTGACATCAATCTCCACCAATCTCACTCACTGGTAAGGATCAACCAACACACGAAGTAGATGTGTGTAATTTGTGTCATAAACAGTTGCTCACTGTCGTAGAACTGGTATAGAATTGACATGAAATTAGTCCAGTAGAAACATCCATTCATACATACATAAATGTATACACAGAACAATTTAACCAAATAATTAAGGGGGTTTGTGATGCATCTCTTCTCCTGCAAACAACCCCCCAATATACTACTAAACAGAATAGACCACGGATACACATTTCATCTACAAAGAAAAACCCATTCGCCATCATTACATATTAGTATTTTTATATTCAATCTACTCAGTTGAGTAATATACGTTGTTAATTAGGCTCAATTTGGTGGGTACTTTCAAAAGGGTTAGTTACACGTGACAACGGTTTAGACCGCATTTTTACAGTTCGCCTACAAAGCTAAAAAAAACACAAGAAAAAAAAAACACCCACACACAACGAGACACATAAACACTTTATATATAAACACACCCAAGAACCTTATTGACAGCCATAGTTAGTTATTATTGCCAGATACTAACTACTGTTACGACCATTCCATTCGATAAGCGACTAATTAGACCTTACATACCACTGTCCCCACTCAACAATAGCAAAGCACAAACCTGTCCCACACACCACAACTGGTCACAAGAAGGTCGCCTCATAAAGTTTTCGTTTGTTAAGTCTTAAATTGGTTGTCAATACAAACGTTGATCTAGACGCCATTTAACAACTATTTTATCATTAGACGTCCTCGATTAAAGCGCAAAACCGCGAGAATTTTTTAGATATCCTTCCGCCGAGTTCTGTGTGGTTATATATCTTGTCCCCCCTCGACTTACAACCCCCTTTTTTGATAGAAGAAAAGAAATGAGTACGAGCAAACCCAAAACTCCAATATCATCTCCCAAAGTTCTGGATATGAGGACTTCCGTAGCGAAACCATTAACGCCATCACCTCCTAACTCAGGTTCAAGAAGAAAAAACCGAACTTCAATCAATTTCCTTCGAACTCCCGAACCCCACGCAAATGACCATCAGTTACCATTTTCCCCCGGATTGAAACGAAGTAATTCAGGGTCACTCAAGTCCCCCGATTATAAGTTAAGTAATTTAAATGTTGCCAGTCCCTATAGTGTTGGAAGTTTGTTAAAGACACCCAAATATTCCGGGGATAATGCTGAACATGAAGACGCGCGTAGATCAAAATTGCAAAAGACACCACAATACTTCTCTGCTGCCAAGCGGTTGTTTCAAAACGAAGATGGTAGTCCCAAACGAGAAGAATTACAGGAGATTAGTTCACAGTTGAAGAATAAGTTAAGTTCTGCATTGGGGAAACTACAAAAGGAAGATCCAAATTCTCATGTAAATAAGGCTACTTTTACTGAATTATCATTTGAATCCTCCAACTCGCCAACGAAAGTGAACAAGAATAATAGACCCAGCGATTTCCATCCTTCATCAGGAATACAACGAGCAAATTTGAATTTACAAACATTACAACAATCGCCAATCACCAAATATTCCTTTGATAAATCACCCAACATTTCCCTAGGACAATCACCAAAATTTTATCACGAAGAACAACAACAAAGGAGAATTCTACCTTTATATGACATGCCCTCGCCTGATGAAGAGTCAAGTGCTCATAAGGCATTACTTGCTGCTCTTTCAAGACAGCAACAACAACAGCAGCACCGCTCATATCATAGACGAAGTATGTCGGGTGGTCAAAGAGCTCGTCAGCCATCAATCTCGTCATCCCACAGGCGAAACTTTAGTCACACATCATCGGCGTCGATCGAATCCAGTGATTTTCTGGTTGGTCATCGTCGTACCGCTTCGCAACAATCGGATATCCAACTCCCACCATTAAATGTTGCATTGAATTCTCATGATGATTTCCAGCCGACGTCATTTAAAGGATTTGGGTCTAAAGAAAATGAAAACAATGAAAAAGAAGCAGTAATTTCGTTGATGACGCTTGCTTCACCGCAAACTAGGCAGTTTTCACATAGTAGGAATCAGAGTAATGTGTCGCCGATATCTTCACGATCCCCGCTGGCACAAATACTTTCGCCTACATTTTCAAATGCCCCAGCGTCAGGACTTAGACAACTAAAAGGTAGCCTTGGGAAGCCGAATGCGAAGGTTAAGGATAGTCATTCTACAGATACCGATGAGACAGACATAGATGCCGATGCTGACGAGGAAGATGATGAAGATGATGGAAGTCGGTGAAACGATAATGGTTGAAAGTGTTTGTGGCTGGTTTAGGGTATTCATTTGATTAACGTGTATTAGATATTGGGATTTTCTTTTGATTTCTTTCTATTTCTTCTATTCTATGTATTAATTACAATCGTATATTTTTAACAATAATCTTTTAATACCAGTGGAATGTTGTATCCCAGACATGATTAGTGGACCCTGATGAGCGTTGCGGCAGTTGAAGAGAGCGAATGTCATGGAACTACAACGATCATGTTACTTTGGAAGATAATTCGGAGTCGTATATAGACGACGTCAGGGTTGAATAAAATCCAATGCTGTATGTCCAATCATTGTTGCAACATAATGTGAGAGTAATCAAGTAACGAATATAGTGGTTCCTTCTTAACCAGTCATGTGCTGATTTGTCAGCAAATACGGAAGTGTCAAACGGGGGAAACCTCCGTTTCTTTTTCTGTTTTGTGTATTGTTGTATTCGCAGCCAATGAATAAAAATCGATTACTCATAATTTGCCATTTTGGATTAAAAATAAGAGAGATGGTCACGTGACATCAACTAAGAGTGGTGATATCGGATAGATCTTCAAAGCTGTCTGTCTTGCTTTACAGTAAAGATAAGGTTAAACAGATTTGAAAGAACAGGTGTTAATTGTGGAAGACAAGAAATAGTATCTAGTATCTAGTATGAGATATTTTATAAACAGTTAGGAAAACCTTAAATAGAAAACGGGGGTGGGTGGAGTTTGGGGAGAATGATCTGATAACCAAAATGGAAAATTTCTTTTCCGTTTAATAAATAATTATTAGTAATTGATAGTAAAGAAAAAAACAGACAGACAGACAGACAGACAAAAAAAAGAAAACGTATAAAGAGAAAAAAAAATCACGTAGCAATTTCACCTTCTTTTCATTCACTATTTTATTAATCACAAGATACCACTAGAAGACTCTCCTATATCTATTCATCAAGGACACTTTGCATTAGCACACAACAGGTAAACGAACGCACAGACATATATATATACACACCCACACAATGTCAAGGATTCTCTTATTATTACACCCAACTGTGGTCACTGACCAACATTTGGTAGAAACCATCAAGCAAGACATTAAATCCAAGCATAACAATAACTACACATTAGAACAGCAGATTATTGATCGTGTAACTAGAGGAGAAGTCGAATTACCATCAAATACATACAATGAAATCAAATACATAAATCCAAATTCACCTGAGTACCTTGAGATGCCATTACTGTTGATACAATTATTCCACAAGATTTTAGCAAATGGTGGGAAGCTAGTTGGAGATTTACCTAAAGATCAGGATCTCGACGTGTTGTTATCGGGATTTATCATTGAAGATGGCGATTGGGTCAAGCCAAAACCCATCGAAACAGTATTACTCAAAAAGAAATCCACGGGGAATGAAGCAAAGAAAAAACTCCCTGTTTTCAAGAAATTAAACCAACCAAAGGCACACTCACCACTACCAGGATTGGCAAACGGATTATCCACACCACCTGCAGAAGAAGACGAAGTGTCTTCAAAGAGAAAACTCTATGAAACAAAATTAACTTATTTCAGTGACAACGATTCCGATAATGATAATGATAATGATGATGAAAACGATGATGCTGAGTCATTTATAGATGAGAATGAATTGATCAAACAAACAAAAATGGATGGTTTGATAATACCCAAGAAATGCGAATTACCAAATGGTAAGCGAAGAAAGAAGGCTTGTAAGGATTGTACTTGTGGATTAAAGGAATTGGAAGAAGAAGAAATCAAAAACCAAGCATCATTACAAGATTCAATTTTGGGTAAAATGGCCCAGCTGGCAACCTTAGAAGCAATTAAGATTGAAGAACGATTAAAGGCAAAGGTGCAGTTTAGAGAAGAAGATTTATCGGAAATTGATTTTACCGTTCAGGGGAAAACTGGTGGATGTGGGTCATGTTCATTGGGTGATGCATTTAGATGTGATGGATGCCCATACTTGGGATTACCGCCATTTAAACCAGGTGAGGTTATTACATTGGACGGGTTTGGTGAGGATATTTAAAATGATATTTAGGGAGCTTTTGTAGAAACTTTTTTTGTAGGTTAATCAAAGATAGATAAATAAACATGAACTATTGGTGATTACAATTTTCTTCAAACGATGTAGACTGTTTACGGTGTCGCTTGAAATCGTGAAGGTACTAGACCTTGTAGACCGCTGAATAGAGATCGCCTGTATGCAAATTGCAAGGGTTCCTTTCATGGCAGGTCTTACGATGTAGAAAAAAAGATCTTGCATTCAGCCGCGTTATTGTTTTCACTTTAATTAAGGAGTAATAAGGTACGAAGCTTCAATAAACTAGCCATTCATTCCCACTTAGTGTATAATTATAATGAAACTCTATTCAACGACAAACGGTGAAGAAACGCACAAGGTTTAATATTATGTAATTAATATAAACAAGGTAACATCAATTAAGCCTGATCACGACAAAATGGGAATTGAATAATTCATAGCCCGAGTGCGAAAAGTAGGTAAGTTGATATTTTGTCTTTTAAGTTGTTGAAAGGTATGTCGAAAGGTTATGAATAAGTCCTAGTGCTTTGGTAGAAACTTACATCCATCTAGACAAACGCCAATTGAACAAAACAAACTGTACATGTTCTTGGGAAATAGGATGCTTCATGCGTATTAGAGTATGTAAGACGTGGAAATTTTCATCATTTGATACTCTTAGCCCGGTTCAAGACCCTCTAGAAAGTGTCAACCCGCGATGGAATCAGCTACTAGTCACTTATAGAAGAATACAACATAACTTGGGAATACCAGCCGTCTTGAAAAACAATGGGCAATCAATTTGTAAATTAAGTTTGTTGTGATAAGAGAGAGATCATTATTCAATGAATGTTCTACTGAATAGCCTATCACACATTCTCCATTGCCAATTGTATGGGGTGACTGTGGATTGGCTAATGCATAAATGTAAATAGGGCTGATCCCAATGCAACTTGCAACAGGAAACCAGGTTTACTCTATGAGCATTATCAGTTCCATTGTTCTTAATTTGTTGCAAAAGAGTCTATCCATTCGAGCGAGATAGGTACACTTACCTCAAACATTCCTTGCAATAGAATACTATGAAAACTCATAACCTTCTAAGGCGGAACATGCGTGTGTGTGTAAGTGTGGTATGACACGTACCAACCCCTCAGCTCGTGCAGTGTCCTCGCACATAAGCGTGATCTACTTGATGCCGAGAATATCACAATCATATCAATCACTTAATTGTCAACCACCTGAAATTGGGCCATCTACACTACCTATTGCCGTCTCCACTTGTTTACAACTCGTGTACATTATTGAATAACGATCCGGTTGGTCTTTCTTGTTGATTGTGAGCACTTTGTGAATATTTATATTAATGACTAACAAACGCCTCCATGGTAACTCGCGATGGTGATGAAATAATCTGAGCCACTGCCGTATCTACCGTATCTCCATCTAAGTGTTCCACTTTTCGTAAAACAATGATATTGTCTTGTTGCTTTTAGTGCTATCGGATTTAATTCAATATTGTTTCATATCCTTCAAAATAAGGTTGAAATAGCCCTAAATGGGATAGCACTGAAATTGGTTAACAATACACACCAAAATTGGTTAGTAGACAATTACAAAAAGATACAAAACAATATAGGGATTGTAAAGCCAATCTGGGGGGGCGCATTCAAGTATTGTTGATTTTAGAAAAAGAGGTGTAAGGGGAATGCTCTCCCATTGTGTGACATTCCATTCAAGTCTCCCCTCCTTGCATTATGTTTACACATCCCCAGGAAGTCCCACCAACGGAAAGAACTCGCCCTGGGTATCATTAATTAAGAACACATGGTGTGGTGGGTTCCCACTACAACTAACTCCTATGAGAGGTTAGTTTCATTTATTTTGCTGGATTGTCTAAAATTAATTTTCTGCCGTTGGTGGTGGGGGAGGGCGAGCGTGCTTTCAATTCAATTCAAATATAACACCACATACATCAGGGCGATCGGTTAATTCTTTTGAAGCATGGACCGACTCCTCCCAAAAAACAATGTAGGTGCTAATTTAGAACTATTGAAGAATCGCCAACATACATCGTCAATGCTTGCTAGAGTTGATCGATCCTGGAACCAAGTCTCTCTCTCTTTTCCGGTTTTATGTAGACACAGTTCGTATGAATATGATTCCATGCTGTCCTATCCGGACGCAAAGCTTTCCGGTTACCATCCTAATTCCGGCTGTTCAAAAAAGCCTTACCCCTCCACTGGCTGTGATTGGAAGTTATTGCGCTTTAGAGTCCCTCCATTCAGGACAGTGCAATATTTTAGGATGGTGTTGGCGCGCTTACATAAAAATCTACGGTTTTGTGTAATTATTGCAGCCCCTAAATTAAAGCCAACATGTAAAATAATGGTGAATTCCGTATCCAATAACGTGCAATTGTGTGGATGCCGTGAAAATTTTGAACATAAAAAATAATATTTTATGATGACATAATAGATTGTTTTTCTGATTACAACCAATTAAAAAAATATTTCTTTTTATTAATCTGCCTCATCCGAAACCCAAAAAAATATAAAAATAAAGTTTAAGTTGAGAATATTTTTTATTTTCATTGTACTAGCCACCATTTTCAAATATTATTAGGACAAGACAATCAATAAATATCACATTTGAGAAAAATAGAAAAAAAAGGTACCAATTTACACAAATGGTACGTTTGATTTTTTTTGACCTGTTTCTAATAAGGAAAAGAATGAACACCTCTCTCTCGAATAAAGAGCTCCCCCACTACTTAGAAGAAACACACACAATCAAACAAACCTGTCAAGTAAACAAACCTTTGCAAATAATATCCACAAAAATCTTCATCAATATGAGCGAAGAGGTTTTCCTCTAGTTGGTATTTCGTCATAGGTTATGTCCTGTCCAGATGTCCCAGTTTCCGTGGTTTTACTCCTTTAAGAATTTGGAAAAGGGGAAATGATTATCAACACCCCCGCTGACTCCTTTAATATTCGTAGTGACTGTATTGGGAAATACCTTCTCAAATGCAGGAAAAAATACATATTCATTTATTACCGGGGGGATTTAGTTTAAAATAAAAATAAAATAAAATAAAAAAAAAAAAGAAAAAGAAAAGGAAAAAGAAACCAGGACCAATTTGTGATTTACAACCTGTTGGCATAAAATTGATTATTTCTAAAAAAGGACCAATGCATTGCCGATTATGTACAAATATGGGTAGCTTCTAGTAAACCAGCAGTATAATGCCGATGCTTTGATAAACAAAGTACTTGTTGTGAACAATCGTCAGTGAAACTATTTTTTGATGGTTCCCTTTCTCAACCTCCGGTTAAATCTCTCTTTAATAGGTGTTTTTCTGATTGTATTTAAAATAAAATTTTCTTAAACAATGGAGAATGAATTTGTATGTTGTCAAAATGTTTCAATACTTTTTTTTATTAGAAAATATCTTTTTCATGCAAGGCGAATTAAAAGGAAAAAAAAAATATTTGAGACTGCACAAAGAGTCCTGTATGTAAACGAATCGGATTTATGGTATTTATGGCAAAAGGTAGTGCTGCCAAAGTTCGCTCACACCAATAGCAGATGTTCCTTTAGTAGTGGTTGGCATACGAAATATTCAGGTTTGAGGATCTAAAAATGTATTTTCTTTTTGGACGCCTAAACCAGCGGAATTTTCAATGATTCCCCCGCTAATGGTTTTTATTTATATACTATCCCTACTGTTGCAAAACTTGTTGCATAGTACTAATAGTACTTTAAAAATCTTGGTCTGATCATTATGTGGTATAGTTGATAATACAATAAGTAAATACATGCTAAAAAAGCAAGCATCTACTGGAAAACAATAATCTTTACTCCATTTCGTGCATTAGTTCAATTGTCGGAATTTTTTTTTTTACTTTCAACATGTATTGTTAAGATGCGTATTTTTTTGTATCCTGCTTTGAAGAGGTGTTTTCTGTTGTTGTGGCAAATTTATTTTTTTGTTAGTATAATCTTTATTTTTTTTGGCTTGAATTAAGTTTAAGATATTCGTTTTTTTATTTTTTTACATTCTTCTTTTCTCGGAAAGATACAACAATTATTTTATGTAATATAAAAAATTGGCCAAACAAAATAAATAAAAAAAATAATAAACAACAAAATACTTTCGTTTCTCAATTCTCAAAAAGAAATCGAATCGGTTCACATCTACCAAATAGACTCCCCCCACCCCAATAGAACCATAGATCTGCAAATCCAGAAACTGTGCTAACGTGCAGTAACTCCCGCAAGTTCCATGCCCGTGTATTCACATCTGATCTAAAGTAAACATTTTTATGGATTACTCTAGGTGGATAATTCCTGCGAGGATCCAGTTTGTTCGACTTCTGTTCCTTTATAGCCGTGGTCCCCAGTACAAAAAAATATTCTTCATCATATGCTGAGTGAAAAACTTGGTGCTAATTTATTGAATATGCAAGAATCATAAGCGCATAAAGACCCTTCCCACTTTTGGCATTTATTTCCCACATTTGCTATTGATTGGACTGATTGTCAACCGAGATTTGGGTTTCGTTCTATACATCCCTGGTAATAGAAGCTATTCTAGCATTTGCGTTTGTTTAGACAATTAACGTAATCTTGTGAATGGTAAAAATGTATTGATCTTTTACTGCGATTAGGAATTTTGTGCTTAATTTTAGCCGTGGTTATAACAATATGAGTCAAGCAATGACTACTCTTTGTCTGTTGCAAACATGAGAACGATGGATCAATATCAGACACATGAAGATTTAACGTAAATTGTTGGGTAATCACCAACATCATGGTTTGTTTGTCTCATTCTTCAACTTCATCATAACACCAAATACTCCATTCACTGTACCGTTGAGAGAAACTCTCCATCCTTTCAGATTACTGGCAGGTTGATTTAACCGAGTTCTCCCTTTTAGGTCGCAAATTTTTTCCCTGTTCCCTTACCTGCATTCTAAAGAGGAATGCACTAGGGGATTCACACATGCAAAATACGAAGATTAAGTGAACAAGAATTGCCGAACTTGGTCCAAATTTACAATAGCTTGTCTCGTCTTGCAAAATCTGGTAAACCGTTCGCCTTAGAACAGAATGCTGTTCCCTCAATTTCTCAATTTTAACTATGTTTAAAGATTCCTAAACTTTTTATTGTTGAAGATTTAAAAATTATTGCCAATCGGTTCTGTCTTTGTCTGGTTGAAGATTAGCATAAAGACAACAACCATATAATAGACCACATATGAAGTCTTCTCCATTATTCCAATGGTAATGGCAATACTGCCAATCCTTTCATAATGATTAGAAACATTATAAAACACTAACGTTGTGCGTCAATTGTTGTTGACAGGCTAACAAGTCCACTTGTTTTGCGTACGAGATGTGACAATCAGTAGAACAATATTGGTGATACAATGAATAAATAATTTCGGAGAACAATCAAACAATCTACAAGAAAATAGGGCCGTTGCTTCTCTGACAACCTAAGTAAACTATATCCAAAGATTAAACCTACAAATACTGATTGATCAACAAAATTAATATTAAACTAAAAACTAAAGACAAAACAAGACAGCTTCTTCTAGAAAGGTTTATATATAAAATAAAAAGTGTATATAAAAGTAAACATTTGTAAAATAAAATTATAATAATTCAATCGTAAGTTAATGTATGAATACAAGGAGACCGACCAGTAAAACAACGCAACAAAGGTTAAAAGAAAAAGACACAAATTAAACAACCAAACAGCCAATCAAACAAACAAACAAATAAAACAAGAACCCCTTTAAAACCTCCTTCTCACTAGAATTATTGAGAAGGTTGCTGAATGGAAAAGGTATCGAAAGCAAAGGTCGATCCAGGTTGGTTGTTCGCACCATTAGAATGTTGCTGTTGTTGTGGATGGTGACCCTGAGTAGTAGCACCATTAGAACCATTACCGCCGACACTAGAATATCTTTGAGCGTCATACCCAGAGATTGTGTATTCATTGCCTGATCCAGCAGGATGTTGTAAAATCGACGAGGCGGTTTGTGGGATATTGGAAGCATAACTAGGGCCACTACCAAGTTGTTGGTGGTGTTGTGCTTGTGGTTGTGCATTTGCTTGTTGTTGTGATGGAGGTTGAGTTTGTTGACCTGATAAGGGGGATAATTTATCAGCATCGTAGAATTGAAGCTGCTGGGCCTGGTTTGGTTGTTGTTGTTGTGGCAATGGAAGAGTAGTTCCACCATTGACCGGACCATTCAACAAGTTTTGTTGATATGGGCTGGGTGAAATTATATACTGCTGTTGTTGATAACCATTCAATGGCATCTGTTGTTGCAGTTGTTGTTGAGTTTGTTGTAATTGTTGGAATTGTTGTTGTTGTTGCAACTGCAAGTAATATTGATCTTGTTGAATTTGCATCATTTGTTGACTTTGCATTTGAACTAATTGTGCTTGCTTAACTTGTTGCTGTTGCTGTTGTTGTTGCTTCAATGCCTTTTCACGACATACAACACAATTCTTATTCTTACCATTTCTTCTTGGGGTATATCTATAGCCAGGGTATTTCTTTGCATGATTCTTTTTCTCTTCTTCGGCAAGATTGTTCCAATGCTCCTTTTCTTCTGGTGACAAAGCTCTCCATCTTCTACCTAATTCACGAGATACTTCTGGGTTGGTACGGATCACACTACCTTCATCCAACACAGTTTGATGATACTTTTGTCTGAACAAAATAAATGCGTTTCTTGGTCTTGGGATTCTATTGGCATTAGACTTACAAATACATTTATCTTGACGACCATTGGCAGATGAACCGTCACCGGCATTTGCAATACCACCGATCACTGGTTGCTGTGCTTGAGGAGGTTGCATTTGTTGAACCGGTTGACCATATGGAGCATACGAAGATCCTGGTGTTGTTTGAGCAGTGGAAGATTGTGAATACAAATCAGGAAGGGACTGAGAATGGTGTGATGGCATTGGAGCACTAGCAGGACCACCAATCGAAGGTACCTGGTGCATTGGTTGTGGTTGTTGAGTATTGTATTTCAAACTTGGCGACGTGGATGTGGAACTTGGAGAATTGTTGCTATGATTGTTAGAACCATCATGGTTGTATCCTTGACCACCGTTGAGTATTGACAGCGACACTGATTGCAGTTGTTGAACTGGTGGCATGATTTGCGACAAAGATGGTAAAGTATGCTTGGTAGGTAAATCTTCAACTGGCATGTTATGAGATGAGTAGTAGACAGCAATGGTCATAATAGTATTGAACTAGACACAGGAAAAACTCGGAAAGAGACACTTATAAAATTAAAACGTGTGG
>JAKUCC010000767.1:0-12716 GCA_030563365.1 Hemisphaericaspora xylanilytica
GGCTCTTTATTATTGGTCATAAACTTTAAATGGGGACGGTTTAGGATGCTCCGAATGTTGATCAATTCTTGGTCAAGTTGATCTTTAATACTGGAAATGCTATCCAATTCTTGTGAAATCCCGCTCCATTCAAAGTTGTCTAAATTGAAAAACTGTTTCTTTTGTTCTTCTATCTCCTTGCTTTCGTTGAATAAATACGAGGCATTAATCATACTTCTAAATCGTGCCGCGATATTATCATTGGCCAATTCGAACAACTCATCCAAGATACCAATTATTAATCTTGATGATTTCAAGTTCTCACTAGACTTAATTGCATTTTCAAACAGTTTAACTGACTTCAATACTTCATCGAAACAATCCAACATCACTACTACATCTCGTCTACTAATTCTAGAATACTCTTGTTTCGCAGAATAATGGACTTTGATCAACAACTGTTCCAAATCAATATTTTTTTTTCCAAACTTGTCCAATTGATTCTTGAGCGAGTCTATTATTTGATTATAATCACCCGTGAGTACTTCAATTGCAGTTAACCGATCCTCAATCTGGCTTCGATTAGTCAATGGGCGAGACACCCATTTATCAAATAGTCTACTGCCGAACCTTGTCCTGGTGTGGTTTAAAAGCCAAGTGAGTGTCCCCGTTTCCGAGTTTGGGTCAGTCAAATTGGTGAATATTTCAAGGGCATTGAGGGTATTTGCAGGTAAAATCATATATGCTTTTGAATTTTTGAATGGGGTCATATTGGATGGTATGGTGAATATGCTGGCAAGTTTAAACTCGTCAAGATACCTTACCAAGTGTGATATGCAAGTTTGAAGTTCGTTTGAGAAGTTGACTGAATAATAGTCTACTAATTCTGGAGTTAAATGTTTCTCCAAAATATGCAGAGGCACTTCCCCCTGATCTGGTATTTGAGTAATTCTGATGTTACTGTTTCTTAATCTTATTATTCGCAATGTTTCTGCGCTCGCTTCCACCAATTTATGCACCACCAATACTTCACTAGGGTTAAGATATGTCAACCTTGTTTCTAATTCCTGTTTGTGAGTTCCATCTCGAAATTCATCATAGATAATATCACCACTGATGGGTTGCACAGCCATAAAAGCTAGCTTTTTGTCGTCAAGTTCATTAATACAAATGATATATCCAGGGTTGTCATTACTATCAGGCAAATTTGGATCATTGCCCGCAAATTCATCATTCATATAGGTCGCCAAAGTATAGACGCCGACCAATTCTCTTTTCATAACATCTGATGATTTTGAGGTCTTTTCTATACTTTTGACAATAGTTGATTCTAATTGTTTGACAACCCCTATTTTTTCATTTGTATGTTGTAGTATTCGTTTAAGATTGATGTGAAGTTTAAAATCAGGAAATGAGCAGTATGAGAATCTTCCCTCTCCTTTGGGGTCATCATCTCCATTGGGTATGTACATGATATTCAATATTTTTGAAATTAGTTTGGCATTGGGCCCAAATACCTTGTATTTATAACCGACCTGAATTAATAGAATCTTATCATGATTTGATTCAGTCAACTCAATGATCTGCCTTTCTAGAGGGGTTAATGTCTTTGATCGTTTACTTCTTTGTTTGGATTGTATGTCATCGGGAGTGTTTGGCTTTCTTTTTGGAGGTCCTGGTGGTTTCTCCTGTTTTATTGTGATGGTGGATTTTGGTGATGATTTCTTTAATGCAAATTGTTGAAATTTTGCTGAAACTTTAGGCGGTGTTGATGTTGTTGGTGGTGATTTTGGGGATGCATCAGAAGATCCTGGTGGTGTCGATAGCAGTTGGAAAAACCTGCCGATTGTTGGTTGTTTCTTTGAAGTCATCGTAATGATCAGCGGTTATGGAATATTAGAAAAGATTGTTTGTTGTGAGATTTGAATATTTTATTTTCTTCACAAACAAACAAAAAACGCGTCAAGTTTAGGACAACTACCACCATGTAGTACACTACAATTGGTTTGTAGCTATACAGCCAACATCGTAATTAGCTTTAACCATTGTCGGGTGAAATAACAGGGTCTTATGGTTAATAGGACATACTTTTGACTTTTGTTCTCTTCATTTCGATAACTTGCTGAAGTGTAAGTTTGTAGTCAATTTTTATAAAAAACTTGGTTGCAAAAGTACCCAAAACCAATTAACATTCATTGGAATTGCACAAGTACCCACAAAAGTAAGCGGCTAAAGCAAAACTCATCATGAAGTATGCATACACTTTGTACCATTGGATTGCATGGTAACCTAACGACTCTAATCAAAGTAACCAACGCAAAATCATTCGTGATAGGTATAAATACACCAATCCATTCAGCGTCTTTCACAACATTACCAATCGTAGTGACAACTTTAATCCACCAGAATCACCTTTAGTTAGTAGCTTACTAGTTAAGAATCTACATAATTATATTGATTCATATCAAGATGTTGACCTGTTTGTCCGGCAACAACAACAACAGAAGATGGATAAAAACGACAAAGATGAAATTGCCGCCAAGGATGAAAATGAAGACCCTCGTGAACAAGATGAGGAAGCGGAAGAAGAAGAACAGGAGGAAGACGTCAAAGGAACTGTCCAAGATCATAAAGAGCGACATGAACAGAATTTGATCTTAGAGACTACTCGCCAGCAACTACGTCAGAAAAGACCTTCTGTTCGTACGCATCCACGCGCTTGTACGTCGAAAGCTGCAATATATGAAGATGCTGAATCAAGCGAATCAGAAGATGTAGATTGCAAGGATGAGTCTGAAGAAGTAATCATTATCAACTACAACCGATCCAATACGCCCAAATTTGTAGGGAAATTCACCAATGTTGTTGTTAATAATAAATTGAAACGTCAATGTAAAAAATGTCCAGCTGTGTATACTGATTTAAAAGGGTTTAATCGTCATTATCAAAAGAAACATTTACAGTAAGTCACTTTAGGTCAGCGAAGTAGGTAGTTTGTGCATTTTTACATTGCATCTCGTAAGTGTCAGAATAATTATTTATCATATGTGGTATTGATACCGTATTATGGATACACACAATGCATGATTGGACTTTGCCCTTGAATATGAGTGGGTGAATAGCCACAGTGTTACCCAATATTTTGCAATTTTGTCGATTAATTACGAGGTTTGTAATTTTGAAATATTTTTTGTTTCCGTCCCGCCATCAAATCAAGTCAATCTAGAAAGGACAATAGAAGATCCAAATAGACGGACGGCACAAGAAAAGCAACAATCCTCGGATCGGCAACCTGCACTTCAACTTTCCGTTTCCATATCCAAATAGCTACGACTGGTTTCCAAGCTAGTTGAAACATGTATCCACAGTAATGCTAATCCATAATTGCGAAAGTGTGCTATAGTAGCTTGAATTTTGATCATCTCGAGATCGAATTCCTTTCCCGGTGTATTCCGGCTAATTTTGAGTCTTGTTTACGAACATTGCTTGTTTTCTCCTTTTTGGTGGTGGCAAAATATCCCTTTTGGGTTTACCGGGATTGTATCTCGACAATTTTTACAGGTGTTGTGGAGATTGAAAATGTGGCTTTTGTCAAAACCTTTCCAGTTTGGTGGTGTTGAGATTCAAAATTGTTGCAATCCAGTAAGACAATTATACTAACTAATCGCAGGTTGCACTCGCAGTCCAGCCAATTATTGGTCCTTTGTTGGGTTCACAAAACTATACATGGCAAGGAAGATTTCTTCATACTAAGCATATATTTCTAATAATTAGCAATGATTTACTCAATTAGGTTTGATTAGCCATCGGTTCCTTATTTAATCAGAGGAGAAGGGGGCAATTTGGTTAGGTTATACTATGCCCAGATATTATTACGCAGTTTACTACTATTGGTAGTTTCCGAAAATTCAAAGCATTAAATCCGATGGTTCTTTTTTTTGTTTGTTTGTAGTGAAATAAATTGAACTGTGCATGTTGGATAATATGATACGGGCGGGCGGTGTTACAGCCGGTGTGTCACCCCAACAATGGAGATTAGATTATTTATTTTTTATTTTTTATTTATTTTTTTTTTTTGGTTTTAGTATTGAGGGATTGTAGGGAATATCAAACTTTTCAGTTAAAATCGATAACTCCGATGGGATAGCTGACGTTGACGCATTAAACTATTGGCTATGGTTAATATTGCCTTTCCAATTTAGGGGATTGACAAAGAGTGGCAACACATGTGCATATTGTATTGTATTATTTATCGACTAAACATGCGTCATGTATCTACTAAAAGAGCCATCCATGAAGGCATTCTGATAAGTGGGAATGGCTGACATTTGGGAACAGTTCTATTTGGATGCATTTTCCGAATGAGACACAAATAAAAAAAGCAACAGACAGTAAAAAAATAAAATAAATAAATAAATAAATAAATAAATAAAATAAAATAAAATAATGAAATCCGTTGTATATGTATAAAAAGATGTTCAAAGAATCTTCTTGTGAATCAAAGAAAACTGTTGCTTATTTTATATGAAAAATTATTACTAGTAAAGACATTCTTTATACATCTTTATATATATTATAAAGTTAACTAGATATACACACTTACTAATCAGTGTAACTACTCAATTTTACAATCACAACAGAGTTTTAAACATCATGTCGGCGATTGAAAAACATCATACTTTACAACGACAGAAGCGATTGCTATCGTTTCTCTTTTCAAAGGAGATCCCTCATATTCCCGAAGAAGATGAAAGAAAGCCACACCCAGTGGGCTCAACAGCAAATGCAATTTCAAACTTATTCTTTTGGTGGTTATTCCCAGTGATGAGAACTGGATACAAGAGAACATTACAACCGGAGGATTTATTTTATTTAACCGATGACATCAAGGTCGAGGCTATGGCAAATAAATTCTATGAGTACATGACGAAAGATATCGAATGCAGGCGTAGACAAAAGTGCATCTACTTGGTAAATGCAAAGAAAGAGGAGAAACCATTCAAAACTCATCTATTGATCCTGAAACTGATTTAAAGGATTTCAAACTAAATAAATTCTTGACCGTGTGGGCGTTGGCGAAGACTTTTAAACGTCAATACTCAGCTGCATGTATTTGTTTGGTATTGAGTTCAGTAGGTCAAACTACTTTACCATTGCTTACTAGAAAATTGATCGAATACGTTGAATTGAAAGCATTGGGCGTGGAAGCAGGTATTGGTAAAGGTTTAGGTTATTCCTTCGGAGCTGCAGGGGTAATATTTATCATTGGTTTATTCATTAACCACTTCTTTTATCGTTCTATGCTAACAGGGGCTCAAGCAAAAGCAGTTTTAACAAAGGCTTTATTGGACAAGTCATTTAGATTAAATGCAGAAGCAAGACACAAATACCCAGCGGGGAAAATTACATCCATGTTGGGTACCGATTTATCCCGTATTGATTTCGCACTTGGGTTCCAACCATTCTTGATTGTCTTTCCAATCCCAATTGGAATTGCAATCGGTATCTTAATCTACAATATTGGAGTGGCCGCCTTGGTTGGTGTTGGTATCTTGATTGTGTTTATGCTTGGTATTGGAGTTTCTACCAAGAAATTGTTTGCCTATAGAAAAACCGCCAATGTATACACTGACTCCAGAGTCGACCATATTAAAGAAGCACTTAGCAACTTAAAAATGATTAAATTTTATTCTTGGGAACCTCCATACCATGAAAATATTTCCAAGATTCGTCAAGCAGAAATGAAAATCATCTATAGAATGCAAGTGTTGCGTAACATTGTCACATCTTTTGCATTTTCATTGACACTATTTGCGTCAATGACAGCATTCTTGGTTCTTTATGCCATTGCTGCTAACAGAAAAGATCCTGCATCTATTTTTGCATCCTTGTCATTGTATAACATATTGACTCAACAAGTGTTTTTGGTTCCAATGGCATTAGCAAGTGGCGCTGATGCTTTTATGGGTATTTCTCGTGTTGGTGAGTTTATGGCTCAAGAAGAAATTGATCCAAAGGAGTTTACTATTGAAGCTAGCCCAGAAAAGAAATTAGAAATGGAAAAAGAAGATTTAGCAATTGAATTGAATGACGCTAGCTTTGAGTGGGAAATATTCAATGATGAAACGGAAGACGACGAACTGTCTAACTCCCATGAAAAGAAAAAGCCTCATGTCCATAAATCAATCACGGAAGTGAATAGCATCAAAGAGAAGGAGGATAAAGATCAAGAAGAATTAAGAGTAAATTTTGCTGGGTTGAAAGATTTATCATTCAGTGTTAAAAGGGGTGAGTTTGTCGTCATTACCGGATTAATTGGTTCAGGCAAAACATCATTGTTGAATGCTTTATCTGGGTTTATGAAGCACACTGCTGGTACAATTGATGTCAATGGATCGTTATTATTATGTGGCTATCCTTGGGTTCAGAATAGCACGGTTAAAGAAAACATTGTGTTTGGTGAACAATTTGATCAAGAAAAGTACAATAGTGTCGTTTATGCATGTTCTTTGGAAGCCGATTTGAAAATCTTACCAGCTGGCGACCGTACTGAAATTGGTGAAAGAGGTATTACTTTATCAGGGGGACAAAAGGCTCGTATCAACCTTGCAAGAGCAGTTTATGCTAATCGTGACATTATCTTGTTGGATGACGTCTTGAGTGCTGTCGATGCTCGTGTTGGTAAACATATCATGCAAAATTGTTTATTGGATCTATTGAAAGATAAAACGAGAATTTTGGCTACTCATCAATTGTCACTTATTGGTTCGGCTGACAAGGTGATCTTTTTGAATGGTGACGGTTCAGTTGATGTTGGTACATTTGACGAATTGAGAAGTAGAAATGCAGGGTTTGAGAGTTTAATGAAATTTAATAGTGAGGCTAGTGACGAAGATGACGACGACGACGAAGATGACGATGATGATGATATCAAGGTTGGTTCTTCTTCTACTGCTACAAGCTCGACCTCGGATTACATGCATGAGGAAAAGGAGATGATTCGTCGCCAATTAACCACCAGGTCTCAAATCGATGAAGAAGCTATGCACCATGAATTCAACCAAGATGATACAATTGACGGTAAATTAATCGATGAAGAAGAAAGAGCAGTGAATGCAATTGGTTTGGATGTTTATGGAAAGTATATTCAATTGGGTTCGGGTAGGTTTGGCCCATGGCTTTTCACACCGGTGTTAGTTTGTTTCATTATGTTGGCTACATTCTGTCAAATATTTACCAATACTTGGTTATCCTTCTGGATTGAAGGGAAATTCGATCAACCTGATTCAGTTTACATCGGCGTCTATATTATGTTCACATTTTTATCATTTATATTCTTGACATTAGAGTTTGTGTTGTTGGTTTATTTAACAAATACTGCGTCGGTATTATTGAATATTTTGGCAGTCAAGAAGATATTACACGCCCCAATGAGTTTTATGGATATCACCCCAATGGGTAGAATTCTTAATAGGTTCACTAAGGATACCGATGTTTTGGATAATGAAATTGGTGACCAATTGAGATTCTTTTTATTTACCATGGCAAATATCATTGGTGTTTTGATTTTATGTATTATTTATTTGCCTTACTTTGCAATTGCCATTCCATTCTTAGGGTTCTTATTCGTTTCGATTGCCAATTATTACCAAGCTTCAGCCCGTGAAATCAAAAGATTGGAAGCTATTCAAAGATCATTTGTCTATAACAATTTCAATGAAACCTTAAGTGGTATGACAACCATCAAGGCCTACAATGCCATTGACCGATTTGTCACCAAGAACAGTTATTTAATCGATAAGATGAATGAGGCTTATTACTTAACCATTGCGAACCAAAGATGGGTAGCAATCCATATGGATATGGTTGCAGTTTTATTTGCATTGCTCATTGCCTTACTATGTGTTAATAGGGTGTTTAATATAAGTGCAGCTTCGGTTGGTCTTATCGTTGCCTATGTTTTCCAAATTGCTGGTCAGTTATCTATGTTGGTTAGAACCTTCACCCAAGTTGAGAATGAAATGAATTCGGCTGAAAGATTGAATTCTTATGCGTCATCGTTGCCACAAGAAGCGCCCTATGTCATTACTGAAACTACTCCACCTCCAAGTTGGCCACAATATGGTACTATTGAGTTTAAAGATGTCAATTTGTCATATAGACCTGGTTTACCATTAGTTTTGAAGAATTTGAACTTTAAGATTAATCCAATGGAAAAGGTTGGTATTTGTGGTAGAACTGGTGCTGGTAAATCATCAATTATGACTGCTTTGTATAGATTATCAGAATTGGAGTCGGGATCTATTTTCATTGATGATTTGGATATTGGAAGATTGGGATTACGTGATTTGAGATCAAAATTATCGATTATTCCTCAGGATCCAATTCTCTTCCGAGGAACCATTAGAAAGAATTTAGATCCATTTAATGAACATAGTGATGATAAATTGTGGGATTCTTTACGTCGTACTGGGCTTATTGAAGACAAGCAATTGGAACAAATCAAGCAGAATCAACGAGATCGTTCATCATCAACAATTGATTTGTCAGCCATGCATAAATTCGATCTTGATCAAAATGTCGAAGATGAAGGTGCTAATTTCTCATTAGGTGAAAGACAATTGATTGCATTTGCGAGGGCATTGGTCCGTGAATCCAAGATTTTAATTCTTGATGAAGCTACTAGTTCGGTTGATTATGAAACCGATTCAAAAATTCAACAAACAATTGTTCGAGAATTTAAGGATTGTACTATATTATGTATTGCTCATAGATTGAAGACTATTATTCATTATGATAGAATCTTGGTTTTGGATAAAGGTGAGATTGAAGAGTTTGACACTCCTTGGAATTTGTTTAATTTGGAGGGTGGTATCTTCCAGCAAATGTGTCAGCGATCAAATATCAATGCCCAAGATTTTGAAGATGTTAAAGCTTTTTAGAGTTACCCAAAAAGGAGATGATAACCTTGTTAATAGAGAGTATGATTATGTGTTAATGCATTATTATTCACGTTTGTTTGTAAAAATATGTATAGAAATGATTTAGAGGATTGTAGATTACCACCCTCTTTGGGTAAACACAAGTAGTTGGGCATATGTCACTAGGGTATGTTTCTTGTCGAAGGCAAGGATCATACATATCATATTGGCGTCACAGTGTCTCAAAATGGAGAGACTATTTTGAAGTATGGTGGAACATAATTGTATAGGTGGCTAAAACAAAAAACCTGGCGCAGTCAAAGAAGGGTCCAAAATGCGCGGGGTGGACGGTGGGATGATCATTTGTTTTTTTTCCGCAGTTTGTGTTATTTTGTCTGATGACTCGCTGAAATTGAAACTAAAAATGATTTGTATGGGGGAGAATGGAATTGAGTGTGGCAGAGAGAGAGAGAGAAAAAAAATAGCAACAGATAAAGATAACTAACCACCCACACATTCCACAGAGAACGAGAGAGTACACATAAAGCAAAATGGAATCAGCGGAAGTTCGTCCCACAGATGGAAGTCAGTTCAAGAAATTGTTCAATCGATTAAGTGGACAACCCGAATCATATGCCCGCAAATCAAACTATATCTTTGGTAAAACCTTAGGGGCCGGTTCATTTGGAATTGTGAGATATGCAAGAGATAAAGGAACCAATGAAGAAGTAGCGGTGAAGATTATCTTGAAGAAAGCACTTAAGGGGAATGAAAGTATGATTATTGATGAATTACATCTTTTGCAACAATTGAACAACCCTCATATTGTTGGATTTAGAGATTGGTTTGAAAGTAAAGACAAGTTTTATATTGTTACACAATTGGCCACTGGAGGAGAATTATTTGATAGAATTGTTAATAAGGGGAGATTCACCGAACATGATGCATCCTTAGTCATTGTTCAAATGTTGGAAGCCTTGGATTATTTGCATGATAAGGATATTGTTCATCGAGATATAAAACCCGAGAATGTCTTGTATTTGACTCCTGATGAAAATTCAAATATTGTCTTGGCTGATTTTGGTATCGCTAAGCAATTGCAAGGACCCAACGAAGTATTGACCTCGCTGGCTGGGTCATTTGGTTACGCGGCACCTGAGGTTATAATGGGCACTGGACATGGTAAGCCATGTGATATTTGGTCATTGGGAGTGGTTACTTACACTTTGTTGTGTGGATATTCTCCATTTAGATCAGAAAATGTTTCGGATTTCATTAACGAAGTTAAGCATAACAACGCAGTTATTTTCCACGCTGATTATTGGAAAGACGTGAGTAAAGATGCTCGTAGATTTATTATCAAGGCATTGCAATATGATCCCGAAAACAGACCAACAGCAAGGCAATTGTTGAATGATCCATGGATTGTGAGCGTTGCCGAAAAGCATAAGGAATGTGACTTGTTACCTCATTTGAAACGTGGATTCGATGCAAAGGCTAAGTTTAGACAAGCCATTGAAGTTGTCAAGTTGAACAATAGAATCAAGAAATTGAAGGAAATGCAAAGTGACGCAGATGATGATCCAAGTGAAATTGGGTTATTTGGTGACGAAGGGTCAGTATTGTCAGCAGCTTCAAGAGTTCCATCAAATGTTGAGCAATCACCATTGTTGACTTGGAAGAAGTTTTCCAACGTTATGAATGACTTAGATAATGATCGATCTAGGGCATCATTGGCAGGAATCGGCTCTCCTTATTCGGGAGAACAAAATAAGAAAAAGACAATGACTGCAGATGCATTTATTCAATTAGTCCATGCTGCTTCCAAGAACAAGGAAAGGGTAAGTGAGTTTAAAGATGAGGATGATTCTAAACCGTCAGAGGAAAACAAGTAGGGCTGGTTTGATTATAGTTGATTTTTTTGTTGTATTGATAAAATGTTTGTATTCCATTGCATGGAAAGCGATTCCCTGAGGTAGTATTCAGCTAATCAATTTTGATAATTTCTATAATAGATTTTCGTAAAGCACTAGTCCTAAATCCAACCTATGTCATATGTAAAGCAACAGAATGTATTATTTCGATATTATAAGATTTTGTGATCCAGATTTTCGGAATTAAATTCTTAATCGGGAACTATTCGTGAACGTGTTTAGGATTCTGACTTCAGAGGTTGATCAGTTTTCGGATAGTTTTTAAACATCAGAGCATCAAATAAAATGTTTAGTAGAGATCGTGGGCATTTCTGCCAATAACACAGGTAATTCCCATATAAAACCTTGTCAATCCGTATTGTTTAATGCCAAAGAAGCCAGTGAGGTAAAGAGTGTAGAGATTATTTCCTCTTGACAGGTTTTGTAGATTCGATGGTATGTGGAATTCGTTTGGGATGGCCCTCGTCCGTTAATTTAGCAACTTTGCAGCACTTGAATTTAGTTTGGTTGATGTGGAAAAAAAACAGTAAATTGGTAGGAGCGGATATCATTAGGACACTTCTATGGCCATAAAAGTCAAACTACCTAATACTCAAATCAGAGCGTAGATTGACCAATGATTAGTGTATTTGAATGACAAATGGCGCCTAAATTGGCAGGTCTTTCTCCTGGTGTGTTGTCGCGACTTGCTATACACATGGACGTTCACAAATCAAAAAAAAGGGGGAAATTCCTATCCACATGTCAACGAAATCGCACTTCAACAATCATTGGAAACAACAATCAGTCTGCCTTACGTCATAGTCCTTTCCGGTTTGCTGGTAAGAATATGGAAAGTTCAAGCCAATTGTAGGAATTGTCCTTCCGCACTACCCCTAGTTTTCGATTTTTCCAGAAGCACTACTACGAACACACACTCAACATCCACCAACATCAACAACAAGAACAAGAACAATCACAAAATAAACAAGAAAAAAAAAAATGCTTGCAAATCGACGGCAAAATTTTTCAGCCTTCATATAAAAAAACTCAATTCATTCATCGTTGAAATTTTTTTTAACAAAGCATTTTCATTTCCTTCTTTGATTTTATCAACTCAATTGCAATTGAATCTATCAGCAAATATGTCCACTGTTTACTTTGACGTCTCCGCCAACAACCAACCACTTGGTAGAATTACCTTCAAGTTGTACAACGATGTTGTTCCAAAGACCGCTGAAAACTTCAGAGCTTTATGTACTGGTGAAATGGGATTCGGTTACGCCAATTCTCCATTCCACAGAGTTATCCCTCAATTCATGTTGCAAGGTGGTGACTTCACCCGTGGTAACGGAACTGGTGGTAAATCTATCTACGGTGAAAAGTTTGCTGATGAAAACTTTGTCAAGAGACATGACAGACCAGGTTTATTGAGTATGGCCAATGCTGGTCCAAACACCAATGGTTCTCAATTCTTCATTACCACTGTCGAATGTCCATGGTTAGATGGTAAGCATGTTGTTTTTGGTGAAGTTGCTGAAGGTATGGATGTTGTCAAGAAGATTGAATCTCTTGGTTCCGGATCTGGTCGTACTTCTGCTGCTATCAAGATTGACTCTTGTGGTCAATTATAAGTGTATAATTGATTCAGCCTACGGTGTTTTATATAATTAGAATATACGTTTGTGGGATTTGCTTTACTCCAGTATAACGCAAATCTGACCATTCTTTTGTTAGACCAAATAAGGCTGCATCGAATTATCTAATAAGCGCTCCTCTTGTAGCATGATGTTAAAATATCGCAAGAGTTATATGACTTATTAGATAATTATCTTTAAATGGCCTTGTTGTGCTATTTTTTTTTCTTGTTCAATGGTTGTGGACCAACTCACTACTATGAAAG
>JAKUCC010000768.1:0-12628 GCA_030563365.1 Hemisphaericaspora xylanilytica
GAGTTTTCAATCTTTTCAAACCACTTTCTTGCTGCTCTTATATTATCTAAAATCAACAATTCTTCATGCAGTTGTATATAATGATCTGCCCGTGGTTTATCTTTCAAAACAATCATAATAAACATGTTTTCAGTTAAGATATCAATATAAAAATTATTCCCATTGCTTCCTCGTATTATCAAGTTTCTGAAATTGGTTCTTAGTTTAGATATCGACTGTTTATACGTTTTGATAATGTTTGAAATCTTTTCGAATCGTTTAGGATCCAACTCTTCAATATTATTCCCACTATTGACAAGACTCCCATTCAGATCCTGTAATTGTTGCTGTTGCTGCTGTTGCTGTTGAATCGATGCAGTTGATGATATCACTAAGAATGTAGTCTTTTCGAATAATATAATTTCCTCAGCATCCAAAATGGAATTGAATTTGATCAAATTGCTATTGAATAAATTGATGTTTGGGATCAATGAACACACAATTTGTGACCAAGCTTTATATAAACTTTCATCCCAGATGGAAGTGGGGAAACCAATCAATTTAAATTGATATGGATTGGAGATCTTCTGTAGTTTATCCATCATTATATTAAACAATTCTTCACGCTTATCAATCTGAACTAAATCCATCTTATGTAATAACACAAATATCTTTGCTCCTGGACTATACTTTTGTAGATTTGTCAATGATTTAATAAATATTTCAATATCTTTATTAATAGACTTACTCTCAACATCGAAAACATGAATTAGCACTTGTACCATCTTAAAGATATGATCCTTTTGATTGGTGAAATAATTATCCATAAATACATCTTGTCCTCCACAATCCCAAAGATTCAAAGTCATGTTCCCCAAGAAACGTAAATGCGATAATTCAACATCTATAGTAGCTCCTAATCTTCGAGTATCAAACGCTGAATAATTGGAGAAAATGATCGATCTCATGGATGATTTTCCTGAGCCTGATCGACCCATAAGTAATAACTTCTTTCTTGACGAATGAGACATTTTTGGTATATATTGGTTTCTTGACTTATTTAATTCTTGTAGGTAAACTTCTTATGCAAAATTATTTCTATAACTATTTTGGTTAATCACACTGGTGGGTTCCTCTATCAATGATAACGAAATTGTTTTACCGTCAGTTGCTTGTTATGAAATTGATTACGATTAATCTTTGGAATGAACCCACTGAAATTTTAACCAAGTTTACACGACCTCAACTCAATCTCAATTTTTCGTATTTTGCAGTCAAACAATACAAAACACAATAGACAACAGACAGTTCACCGAACCAATCACCTCACTACCATTATCACTTGAATAGAAAGGCACTTGACTACATGTTAAGGTTCATTTAAAACAGAAAACAAAGACAAAATTCATTCTCTATATAAAAATTGTATTTATAAGACCTGCCCTAATATCACAACTTAAGAACCTAAAACTCATTACTCATTACAAAAATAATATACATATAACTAGGATAATTCCATTCAGAAATTATCTACTTTTGTAATTGATAATGTCAGTTCTTCTTGTTTAAGATTTCATCGGCCCAAGTTGGCAAAACAAATGAGGCTTCGTGAATTCTCTTGTTGTAATACTTCAAGTTCTTAGAAACAAATTCATCAGACCAGTCAAATCTGAGTGGCTTGGAAACATCGGCATCCTTGTCCTTGCAACAAACCATGAAACCAATAGAACCACTTGGGTAAGTTGGGATCATAGTGTAAGCGTATTCAGCCACTGGGAAAACTTCTTGACAATCCTTCTTCAACTTGGAAATAATATCCATATGAATCCAGATGTTTTCAGCTTGGGTAGTAATAACCCCCTTGTCAGTCAAGGCATCTCTTAATAATTCAAAGTATGGCTTTTGGAAAAGAGATTCAGCTGGACCTTCAGGATCAGAAGAATCAGTAATGATAACATCGAATTGATTCTTGTATTCAGCCAAGAACTTGAAACCATCACCAATGTGAACCTTGGTTCTTGGGTCATTGTAGGAAGCAGCCATGTTTGGTAAGTACTTCTTAGAAACTTCAATAACAGTTTCGTCAATGTCACATAACCAAGCTTCTTCAATTGATTCGTGCTTTAAGATTTCTCTCAAAACACCACCATCACCACCACCAATAACCAAAGCCTTCTTTGGGTTTGGGTGAGAGTTCATGGCTAAATGGGTGATCATTTCTTGGTAAGAGAATTCATCACGTTCAGTAACTTGAATACAGTTATCCAACACCAAAACATTACCATAAGTGGCAGATTTGAAAACCAAGACATCTTGATATTTGGATTTTTCAACGTGTAAGACCTTGTCAACCTTTAAGGACATGGCTTGGCCTGGCCACATGGTTTCTGAGATTTCAGCAAACCATCCGTCTTTGATGGAAGGGTGAGTTAATTCTTGAGCCATCTTTGATAATCGAATTGATGAATTAAACAAAGAAGAAAAAGAGGTGAATAAATTTCGAAATTGTTGAAAATTTTTCATTGGGTTGATTTTTAATTATAACTAGCGAAATTTTTTTTTTGTTCGTACTATACTACGGGCAATCCCCCAATTGAACCCATGTGCTACCACATAATAATAATAATAGAAGACTATTAACAACAGGAATCAAATCGTTATAGTGGCTTTGTTTTATCCCCATACAGTTTTGTGTTGATATTGCAAACTCAGGCGTTTTTTATAAATGCATTATTTTCCGCATACACGTACCTAATTAGGAAGTCATATCCGGTGCTTGACGCTGAGGTTTGCTCGAGTCAAATATCAAAGTTATAAATGACGAGGAATGCTGTGTTCATAAGGGTACCCAGCTCCATTTGAATGGTTATGTACGAATGTAGCATGTAAGTCCTACGTTTAGACCACCGCCAGATCAAGGTAAAGCCAGTTTCCAATCGATAATGGGTGCAAGACTACTAGCCATAAGGGTCTTCTTTTTGACTCTGGTATTAATTAAACCTTTATTTTCTTGGCTGCGAAAACTTCCAACATCAGAAATTAATCTTCTGCAAGTTGGTTAGATACATCCAATGAGATATATAAACTAACTCAATACCATCTACGATCCCTAAATAATAAATAAAAGGTTCATTAAAACAATTATAGACGAAAAAATTATATGGTATACGCAACGTGTTTAAACATATAAAAGAACAATTGGTAAATCAGGACAACACGATCAACCTTAAAATTTAAAATCTTCTCCTTCTCCCTTCTTGTTCACACCAATATCATCAACCGCTTTAGATTCACTAGAAGTGGCACTGAGCTTTCCTGCAGGAGTGCCAAATTCCCAATCAGCAGAATGAATGTCATCATCGCGAGTTTGAGGTGCAACATGGGGCACAACTTCATCAGAAACTGAGCGATTAACTGGTTGTTGTTGCTGCTGTGATTTCTTCTTTTCTTCCAAGATGTGATAAGTTTCTGGTCTGTCTCTGTGGAATCCTTCATCTTCTTCATCGGAACTTGGGTAGTAAGTTTGTTCGGCAGTGACAATAGAACGAACTGCTTCTGGTAAGATATCTGGACGATAGAATCTCAAGTCAACTCTTCCAACAATGTAAATAAGGTTGATAATCAATTCAAAGATACCCCAAGATCCATACATAATCCAAGGGTGACCAATGGTAGAAGCATCTCTATTGTATCTATATTGGAAAATAACAATTGCTCTTCCAATTGATTCAAGCAAGATAAGAACAGTGGTAACAATCAAAATAATGATAGAAACGTTATGTTTCAAATCCCCTCTTTCGTTACTCAATCCCTTGACAACCTTGAAGTGATGATGGGTAGCAGCAATGACTCTAATAGCATGACGATGATTATGGTTTCTCTTCATGAACCCAGCTTCAGCCTTTTGAGCAGCATTCTTTTTAACAAAATAGAATGGAGCAAAACTTTCAATCCACCATGGTTGATAAGTATACAAGTTTTCATCCTTGGAGGTTGGTAACCAGAAGGAAAGACCAATCAAAGAAACCGAAGTCAATGAGTATGCAAGAACCATAACAGCGGTAAACTGAACAGTCTTGACCCACATATCATAAGAACGTTGGGAAAGGAAATTCAAGTATGGAACAAACGAAGCTGCAATGGTGACAGCAATCAAAATAACCACAAATACATACAATATAATCATAAAGGACCAAAACAACTTACGGGAACCACCAACTGGATGTCTCCAAGTGAACAAACGTTGAGCCAAGATTAAATTTGCCGACACAAGGAAAATCGTGGGGACAATTAAAAACACTTCACTTGTCAAACCAACTGCAACCAACGTTTGATCAGTTGCCCATTGGGCTCTAAGGGAAAACCCAATAATCTTACATATACAGTAAAATACCCAGGCATATGAAATCCAGAAATAATGACCTCTCGAAGTGTTAATAATCAAAATGGCCAAATGGATGAGCATAACCACCCCAAACAACACTGCAAAGATAATCGATGGGATCTTATCCTTGTTTCCATCAGGATAACCACCATACAAGTTATTTTGAAGGCCAACTGTATAGTTAACAATGGAAAGTGGGATATGAGGACCCATTAAATTTTTGGAAAAGTCAACCAACTTTTTAATACCTGTACCTTGCGCAGGTCCATCGTAGAGGGCCAATACGAGATTGACCATCCCTTCTTGTGGGCTGTATTCGTCTGACATGATGGTTGTAAAATTTGTCTAAAAATCTACCAAACCAATTAAAGAAGAAGTGATAAAAAAGGAAGAAGAAAGGAAAGAGAGAGAAAACTCATCTACAATGTTGCATATTTAATGAAGACGAGGATCACAACAAACATTTATAAGGTTTGGCTTGTGTTACTGTTGACCTAGACTAGGGAGTTATAAGCATTTTTCTAGAAATACCTAATTAGGAAATCAGTTGATTTTTTTTTTTATTTATTTATTTTTGGCTTCGTTTGGGTGTAGTGCTGCCTCTCTCTCTCTCTCTCTCTCTCTCTCATTTCTTGTTCTTCTGCCGTGTTGCTGCTACTTTTGGATGGAAAATGCGTCTTGGCAGGTTTAACATTTTTTCTTGGATGTTTTCATTTTTGGAGTCATGGGTGACGTGTTGGTGGAGTGTTCGTGTTCATATGGGGGGTGAGGGTTAACCAAGGAGTGTTTCAATAATCTCCTGATACAGCAAGCTTATGTATACGGCTGTGGTGCGTGTGAGTATGTAAACATATTAACACTAGAATTATTGCTGGCACGCTCACTTCTATTCTCAAACTACCAACCATGTGGTTTTTGAAATGTGTAGAAAATGTTGTTTATAGGGTAAATTGAAGACATTCCAAATGGTATTTGGTATATAGAATTATAAGGATAAATCCGTTTAATGCACCATATATCCTTGTTCCTTATGCCCCCCCCAGGTAAATACCAAGAAATTACCCATCTATACTTTATCATAATCCGGATTAGTACTTGACGGATATTTATGTTTTTGTGGTGTGTGGGTGAACTCTTTACCCAATTGGGAAATCTTTCACATTCTTTGTTTTTTGGATTTCTCTTGTCCTTTAGTATGCTAGACAATGGGGACACACGCCGTCTCATAGATTTACGATTTAGTCTGAGGTTACAATGTACATCTGTACATATATACGGTAATCGTTATGATGGTTAAGAATCAAGATACCAACAAATTTCAATTATCTCCACTGATGGGTTAAAACATTCAGGAATTGCGCCCAATATGGATTTAAACTTCTTGGAATGCATTTGTTGGACGCACGAAGTTTAAAAGATAAACTCAAACTTCCATTTCAATGTCGTGTTTTTGTTGACTCATGACTTCCTATTGGGGATAGAATTTACCATCCTTGATCAATTTCTTTTTATCCGTATTGCATAACCTATCAACAGAAGAAATCTTTCAATTTGATGCATATCTCTCTAGTTTCTGTCTTTCTTCATTACGTCACTCTTGTTCTTTTAATCATGGCTTAGGAGATACCTCACGTTAACGTCATAGCTATATGTCGCAAACCATTCTAATAGATCCGTTACTGCCCGATTTTCAAGAACGATCGTGTTGACAAGACACCATTGACAGAATTGAAAGTATACTCCTCAATTATGCACTGGTAAATTTATGGAAGATGTGTCGTGGGTAAACCAAGCTCTTATACATCATTAAAACGTATAGATACCAATCCAACGTATATCAAGCTCAAACGAAAATGAAGTTGATTTATTCACTGACTACTATGGTGAAAATAATAACGTGGACTCCAACGAAGAGCACCCACTTTGTCAATCATGTTCAAGTCCATTAAACTTTTCTAAGCAAAATACCCAGTTGGTTTTAGTCATCTCCATGAACATAGAATGTACTTCACTTCATCTTTTAGATCCCATCCCATCCCATACCGGGTAGTTAGATAGTATTTTCGGTGCCTACGATAAAAAAAAAATGCATACCAATATCAATCAAGTCAAGTTTTGCAACAATTTTTAAACTCAAACATTTCCTTATTTAACATTCGATTTTGGAATTCAAAAAGACCCCAGATTTGATCTTTCCATTTTCGACCTCAACCGGGCAATGGAATATAATAACGAAGATTACAACTTGTTGAATTTGTCAGATATTAATGGTATGAACCAAGTTCCTGGGGATCGTGATGTGTCCTTACCGCTCATTGATCAGCCCTTGACACGACAACCATCGAGAATGGGGAGCTAATCTAGATGTTGGTGGTGATTGTTGTCAATTTGACCGATCATTAAATCCATACCAGATTTACAATCCTGGTGGACACTCAGATCTAATCGGGTGAACAATCAAAGTAGTCGTGGATTCATAAAGCAATAAATCAAATATGAAAATTGACTATCATTAGGGTTCATAAAGCAATAAATCAAATATGAAATTTGACTATCATTAGACTTTTGTAATTGTGGGTAATTACGCGGGGTAGTAGTTTAAAATCATGATTTGCGATTGGGGATCCAAACTTAAAACTTAGAGATAAGTTCATTGGCATAATAAATATAGAATGTATTTTCTGTTCTTATATAGCTAATAAGCAATCTATTGACTTCTTGAAATAGTCTACTTCAAATTTTACTCAAGATATGAATTGTAAGCAATCAAACTCAAACCAGAATCATTGGGAGCTATACACCTTTTTAAACTCTAAAACAATAAATATAACGTTAGGATTATGCTGGGGCCCAACATAAACCCAATCCAACAAATAACATTTCCCAAGATTCTCTTACCCTTCATTAATCTCGACCGTGAAAGCATAACCAATGGTATTTGACTCATTTGTAAAAAGAGTAAGTATCCTCTCAAGGTCCCAAATATCACATACATGACCAACTCATGAATTACGCTGGATAACATAAATGTGAATAATGTAGCCTGGTGTTTATTCATCGTCAAGACACTTATACTGGAATGATAGACATGTCTAAGCAAAAATTTGTGCACGGGAATATTCCATAATCTAGCAAATTGGGAGAAATCACTACAACTCCACCATGGGCCATAGAAATCACGATCGGCAAATCTGGTAAGTTCAGCAATTGCCGATAGGATAGAATCCCAAATCAAATAAAATGTGAATAAATATAGCATGAGAAATGGGAGCATCATGTCGAACAATATGTAAAAGAATTCTGGCACTCGTTTGGAAAATGGGAGCTTTCGGGCAACTAAAGTCTCTTCAAATAATGGATACATCATAAACTGAGCAACGTAAATCATAAGAAATATGATTCCAAAGATAGCACATACTTTATCAAACACAATTTTCCAATTGATTGCCTTTGTACGTGGATAGCTTAGTGAATACACGACGGTGGGAAACATTGAATATTCGAAAAAGTTAAACAAATTGATGTTTGCAGGGAAGATTATATGTCCACCTTTTTGCAATTCTCTAACGGATAAGCTAGAGTTTTCCGAAGCCGATTTGCTATCAAAATCTTCAAATTTATCACTATTAATTTTTGATTGATATTCCAATTCATACTTGCAAAATTCCTGACTATCTTGTAATAATTTAAGTGTCTCATCCCTCTTGAATCCTTCTGGTAGTGGTTGCTTCCCATCGGAGAACTTGGCACTATAAGTTTCTGAAAACAAGGCTTCATTATAGATTGACCACAAATAACCATTATAAAATCCATATGAATGCATCTTCATGACAAACACAAGACTATGGAGCACTAAATATACCTTTGCAATCCAGGGGAAATCCATAACATGGTCCGAAGCTATCCAAATCCAAAAGAATATAAAGACACCATCATATATTCCTTGTAATAACCATCCTGAAGAGTTCCAAGAAATCACATTATGTTTACATCCCAATTGAACCAAAAACGCAAAGTAGGATGATAAATACATGGCTAAATCTGTCAAACCAACTTTAAATAAATCTCTTCTTAATATTTGGACAATCTTCCATTGAAGAAAGGGAACATCATTCTCAAAGTATGTATGCACAAAACTATTAAACATGAAAAATGCAGTGGCTATCCAAAACAACACATAAAACCCAAAGAATTCACCCAGTTTGAATCCTTCTGAATCAAATATTGTCGTAGAGAATGACTTGAATTTGATATCTCCAAATCGGGATACATATTTGGTTTTGGATGTGGGTTTCCGACCTCTTCTTGATAGTTCCTGTTTGGCAACATGATGGATCAACCGATCTAGATTGATTTCTGGTGTAATTGGTGCTGTTGGTTCTACCTGGATGCTTGGTTCTTCTATCTCGTGATCATCAACTCTATTACTTGTTATTGATGTAATTGTGACATCTTCTGATCGATTGTCCTCTTCCGATGATGAAGCGTAGTCGTTATTAATATCTAGCAATTGTCTGTGTGGGTCAGCACTCCTTATCTTATGGAGTGTTTCAAATGTCTGTGACCTATTCATCTTTATCCTTAGGTAATGAAAAATGTTAGTTATATATATATATATTAGCAATTGGATGTGAAGTATAATTTGGGTGGAATCGGAATCGATGGGAGAAGGAAGCAATAAGATGATCCTTTTATAGTTGCTAACCTTTCTGGGTTTGACTCAAGAAAATTGTTTCGGGTATAGTTTACAGACACACCCGGCCGGAGGGAGAGGAGACAAGCCAACAAATTATTGAAAAAGTAATGTGTAAGTAGGATGATCAAAGGATGATATGACTCCCAAGATAATAATAACAATAATGTCAATGACCCTTTACAAACTCCGGTTCTTTCATCTATCCCGAGAGGAACAAAGAGAGACGGAGACAGGGAGGGACAGCGAGAAAGGGATCTAAACAAAGAGAGACAATGGAGATAATCAAACACAAAACCACTCTGGCTAATTCCGATTGTTTGTGTTATGTTACACTTTGAAATAGAAGGTAAGGAGTCAAGAAAAAGAGCTTGGATCTTTGAAACAGGCTAAGAACTGAAATGACAATTGTCACCATATACCCACATTGAATCTTGCAAAAGAAATAATTAATCATTTTGCAATTTTGCATTTACGATTGGGAACAATCGGAATCGCCTGTTACATTTGAGGGTCCCCATGGAATTTTCGGATTTGAAATAATTCCAAACATACCGAATAGCGTCATACATTGCTGTAATGTCTAAATGCAGGGATAACCTCTTCTTTCCTAAATGATTCAAACCTTACTTTGGAATATTAGGTTGAAGCAAACGAATTTTCTGCTTCATCGGAGTTTAAGTAGAAATCTCTAACCTGAATATTTCAGGTTTATAGTATAAGGTTTCATTCATAGGCTACCAATAACCCCTGTTGGATTGATGTTACAAGATATCTATTTCAATCTATATTTATTACTATGTACACTTCACTCCATTTGACCCTTCTCTATCTATACACTCTTTCAAATGGTCTAGTATCATTAAAACATGAATTCCACACCAAATCAACAATCTTATCGGCCTCCTCGCTACTTTTACACTTTGGATTAGCCGCTACTGATAATGCTGCCCTTCTTCTAACACAACTTTGGAATTTCTTACCAAAATTACCCAACCCCGTCTTTCTAATTTCTTCAAATATTCTACATTCACCACTCAACATACTAGCTCTGATTTCAGTACATGCATGATGTCTCAAATCATCATATTTAAGATTGAATCGAAGATAATCATACACATGCACTAATTCATGGGTTAAAACATCTTCTAATTGCCATTTACTAGTAATCCAATTGGCACATAATAAAACCCCTGATTTAGGATGAAATCCACCCCCTTTAATCCCATCACACATTTCACAAACAATATTCTCCTTTGATAATTTTTGTCCTTCTTTAGTATATTTATTGATATTCTCAAGCATAAATCTTACTGAGGGGGAATAATTCAACATCCAATCGAGATTTTCTTCACAGGTTTTGCATTTTTCTTCAGGGTGTCTGAATCTATAGTCATATTCGTATTGTTGGGCTTCAGTTTCAGTAAGTCCCAATCTAGTGGCATATTGGGCGGTACGTCTCCACCATTCAAACCCGGATAATTTCTCAGGTGGGGAAAGTGTAAGTTTGGAGAATGCTTCCTGTTGTTCCTTCGACATTACTGTGGTGTTGTCTATTGTGAGTAAAGGTCGGGCTGTTTCAGAAATGGACGTAAAATAGCTACCAAGAGTGACACCAGAAGTTGATGATAGTTGTGGATATCAACTTGCTCGACTGAAAATTTTCGATAGCTAGAGCGTGATATATGCAGGACACCCAATTTCTATTGAAAATCAGATTTGATTGCAAATATTTGCAAAGACGGACGGAGCTACGCTACAATCTTAAAGTTGTCTTTGTAATTCGTATTGTAAATGGTGAACCAAGGTGATGACTTGGCGGAATATCTAGTTCCTGTTTAGTACCGTATGTTAAACATGGTAAAGCAGAATATGTAGCAATCATTGCTTGTACTTCTGGATGTGAAGTTTGAGTATAGCAACTGACAACGCATCAATTTACAGGTACAGATACCGCCCTTCTGAAATCAAGTCATCATGGTGGTAATAGCAATATCATTAGCAAACGACCACTCTCAGTTGATAAACCTGGTGCGCCGCATATGTCCCGATTGGGGGGTTGTGTACTGAAAAAAAATTCCGGATCTAATCTACAACCTCATCGGCAACCACCATCATCAACAGTACACCAAAAGCGAGCAATAATCATGGTTTCCAATATCTGGATAGCGGCAGCAGATAACCAAAGAGCAATAGTTGAACAATACATCAATACTGGAGAATTTACTCCCGATGCAAAAGATCCAAATGGATATACTCCAATCCATGCCGCTGCATCATATGGCCATCTAGATCTATTGAAATATTTGATTGAAAAGGGTGGGAATGTAAATGTCCAAGATAATGATGGAGACACTCCTTTACATCACGTGGAAGATGTTAAAACTGCGAAATTCTTAGTGGAAGAATTAGGAGCGGATTACAAGATCAAGAATGGCGATGGGTTGAATGCGAGGGAGTATATTGAAGAAGATGGCGAGTTTGCGGATGTGGCTGAATATTTGAGGACTTTAGCACATGATGCACCAGTTGTTAAGGAAGGAGATGATGATGATAGTCGTAAGTTTGTGGAAAGTTTACCAGTTCCAGGTAATATTGATGGTCATGAGATTAGATATACTATGGAGAATGAAGTTCAGAATGATGAATCATTGACCCCAGAAGAGTTGGAACAAAGAAGAAAGAAGATTGAAGCTATCTTGCAAAGTGAGAACCCTGAAGAAGCATTGAGGGAGTTGGTACAAAATGCGGTTCATGAAGGATTATCTCAATTCAAACAGGAACAAGATCAACAGAAGCAAGAAGAAGGTGGACCATCAGCAAAGAGAAGAAGATAAGGGGGGTGTTTATATAGATTTGTATAAATTGCATGTTAATAAAAGAAAATGAATAGTATTTAAATGAAAATGTAGTGTATGATAAATGTAAATATTGTGTGTGTGGGGCCACAGTGGGAGGTGGGGGTGGGGGTGATAGCTACTAAATTCTACAACCTTCCCTTGTTATGTAAAATTGTTTATTTGTGATTGTTGGTGCTAAATTGCAATGAGTACACATCGACTGTCAGTTAGTGTGTGAGACAGAGTGAGAGAGAGAAAAAAAAGATTCTTGTGTCTGTATGAGTAGTACAATTGTTGTGTTGTTGACTGTTGGCAAACGTCGAAAAAAACAAGAGGCACAATTGTCCACACACCCATTTTTTTTCACCCATACATTGCATCATTAACTTTCATATATCCCCAGTATAACTACTAATCAAACAACAGCACAATGATATATGAACACTTAGCAAGATTGCTCCCTCAAACAGGGTATGTACTACTATCTTTATTTCATCCTACCAGTTGCAATTGCAAAAAAATGACCAAACAAAAACGCTGATTACTAACAATTTCTAGTTCTCCTGATTATGCTAAATACACCATGGAAGAATTACAAGCCATGACTATTTTACAAAGACTTACAATTAGAGATTGGAGTTTAGAAATTTTAACCATTGGTTTCATCACTCTCTTTGCCTTGCTCGTCAAAGCTGGTGACTTCTTCAACCAATCCAAGGCCACTAGCTTCTT
>JAKUCC010000769.1:0-12600 GCA_030563365.1 Hemisphaericaspora xylanilytica
CTCCACCAGGGCCTCCCCCTCCACCAGGGCCACCACCCCCACCTGTTGCTGCCACTCCTACTGGAGGGGCCCCAAATATCGGTGCCTTATTGGGGCAAATCACCGGTGGGACTACACTTAGAAAGGTAGAGACAAAAGAGTCGACAGGGGCAACCGTTGGACGTGTATTGTAAGAACTTAGAGTTGTTTGATATTTTGTTTTATATATTTCTTTTTACTTTTATTTACATTATATATACAGAGATAAACATGATGCATTATTTTACAGAACGATTTTAGTGGTCATCGTTCTTAAATCGATCTTGATCCTCTTTGAGAACTTCGGATTCGGAATGGTTAGGGGTAACGTAAATATCGTCATCTTTGACTTCAATCTGAACAGTCTCAGTCTCTTTCACTTGTCCCTTAATCAAAAGCATAGCCAATGGGTTCAAGACTTTCTTCTGCAACACTCTATTCAAGGGTCTCGCACCATATGTTGGGTCATATCCCAATTCACAAAGCAACTCCTTTGCTTCTTCTGTCAATTGAATTGTGATTCTCTTTTCGAATAATCTGTCTCCAACTTCACGTAATCTAATATCTAAGATATCTTTAAGTGCCTTCTTCGAAAGTCTATTGAAGACAAGAACGTCATCCAATCTGTTTAAGAATTCGGGCGCATAGTGGTGCTTCAATTGATCAAGAACGCTTTGCTTGACCTCGGGATTAATATGACCATCTTCATAGGTATGCGTATCGGCCAACAAGATCTCTTGACCTATGTTGGACGTCATCACAATTATGGAGTTCCGGAAATCGACATGACGACCATGAGAATCTGTCAACGCCCCTTCATCAAGAACTTGAAGAAGTAATTTGGAAACATCAGGATGGGCCTTTTCAAATTCATCGAATAAGACGACTGCGTATGGTTTCCTACGGATTGCTTCAGTCAATTCCCCTGACTCGTCATACCCAACGTATCCTGGTGGCGATCCAATCATTCTCGAAACAGTGTGCTTCTCTTGGAATTCAGACATGTCAAATCTAATAACTGAATTCTTATCATTGAACAAAAATTCAGCAAGAGTCTTTGTTAATTCAGTCTTACCAGTTCCTGTAGGTCCTAAAAACATGAATGATGCAATTGGTCGTTTGTCGCTGGTTAATCCTGCTCTTTGCAATCTTACAGCATCAGAAACAGCGTGAATGGCTTCATCTTGTCCCACCACTTTTTGCTTGAGGAGGACCTCCATATCTAATAGTTTGTCCTTTTCACCTTTCATTAAATTATTGACTGGGATACCGGTCATTTTCGATATGACACCGGCGATATCATCAGAGGTAACCGAATCATGCAATAAAGCCGAGACTCTGCTTGCCTTCTCGGTATCGGTTAACTCTCTCAATTTGTTCTCTAATTCTGGAATAGTTGAATATTGTAATTCGGAAGCCTTTCCATAATTTCCATCCCGTTGACATTGTTCTAAATCAAATTTTGCTTGTTCCAACTTTGATTGCGCATTCTTAACTTCTTCGATTGCACTTTTTTCAGATTCCCATTGAGTAGTCAATTCCTTCAACTCCTCCTTTTTCACATCTAGGTCAGATTCCAATTTCCTTCTACGATCGATTGAGAGTTGGTCTTCTTCTTTCCGAAGCGACTCCAATTCAATTTCAATTGTCATAATTTGACGATCGAGAGTTGCAATTGCATCCGGTTTAGATTCATGTTGTAACCTCAACGTGGAACATGCTTCATCTACCAAATCAATTGCTTTATCTGGTAAGAATCTGTCAGTGATGTACCTGTTGGCATATAATGCAGCCGAAACCAACGCCGCGTCGGTAATACGGACCCCATGGTGAACTTCATATCTTTCCTTCAACCCCCTCAAGATCGAAATGGTATCTTCAACAGAAGGTTCATTAACCATAACCGAAGAGAATCTTCTTGCTAATGCGGCATCTTTTTCCACATATTTTCTATATTCATCAATTGTGGTCGCACCACATAATGACAATTTTCCCCTTGCCAATGCTGGCTTCAATAAATTAGATGCATCGATAGAACCCTCGGCTTTACCTAACCCCATGAGCAAATGGAATTCATCAATAAACAAAATGACCGAACCATTCTTCTCATCAACTTCCTTCAAAATCTGCTTTAACTTCTTTTCAAAATCTCCACGATATTGTGATCCAGAAACAATCGCTGCCAAATCTAAAGTAATTATCAGTTTCCCCTTCATTGATTCTGGTACTTCGCCCTTGATTATTCGTTGAGCTAAACCTTCCATTACCGCGGTTTTACCAGTCCCTGCATTTCCAATAAGGACGGGATTGTTCTTAGTTCTTCTGGAAAGAATTTGAATGGTACGCCTGATTTCTTCATCACGACCAATTACTGGATCAAGCTTCCCATCTTTCGCTAATTGGGTTAAGTCTGTTCCAAATTTTTCCAATGCTGGTCGATTGTCAGCTTCCTCTTTGCTAAGCTGCAAATTGCGAGGAACCGAATTGTGGAAAAACCGAACTTGCTGAGAACTGATAGGAAATGTAAATGGCTGAGATATAATCAACCTTGCAGTTGACTTACCGTTGTAAGGAATTGATTGGGTTTGTTGTAAGTACGTGGCGGGTATAGCGGCACTTCTCACATTGGTGCCTAGTTTCCGTAATACCAATCTTCTAGTTGGAATTCTTGTTACGGATGAAGCATTCAACATCTTTTGTTTGGCAGTTGTTCACCGAAGGAGGAGTGCTGTTGGATGAGTATCAGATGACCCTATTTAGATATATATATAGATATAAATGGTAGAAGTCTTTCGTAAAGTAAGTCACGTTAATTCTTGACATGGAAAGTTCTCGAAGGAAAAAGAAACTGAGCTTATTATCAATCATTTGTATACTTAATTTTAATGAGCCCTTTTTTCAAACCCCATAAATCATTGTTCATTATACAATTATACATACATTCGTTAACATTTAATTATTTATATTACACAACTATTCTATAATCCCAATTGACTACCTTTTATCGTCCTCCCAATAGTCACCAATGCTAAATCCAGGATGCGGTTGGAATGGAGGAGGTGGACTATCGTCTGCGTTGTCATGATGGAACAACCCATCTACATGTTGACTACTTGAACTTCCAATATGATCTCCAAGATCCACATCCCTAACTAAATGTGCAGTACTTCTGAGGTGTAAATCATAATCTGCCTCATCCGCCTCATCTTGGTCCCATAGATCATACCCGTCAACGATCTCATCGTCATACTCACGCTCCTCGTCCTCGTCCGAGCGCAATGGAAATTCCAGAGGCAAAGAGCCAGGCTCGTCTCGAGTTATGATCGTGGGATCGGACGCTTGTGTCCCTTCATCGGCAGCTAACAGGACAACTGGGTGTTGTAAAACATGTGTCTCTTCTGAACCTGTTGCGGACGATTCCATCGTCTTTCCTTCACTCAAAGATGCTTCATCGACTCTCGGTATTCCGCGAATACCATCAAATCTACTCCAAAACTTCAGTACTGGTTGCAATATTCTATCATTTCTATCCAGTTGCAAACTCATTGCTTCGTCGACGTCTATTTGTCTACCTAATACCCCCATTAACTCGATTTTCTTCTCAATCACCCAGATATTAAATATCCATTCCCATATTGTGGTGATTAAAACAATATCAATCATACACGGAATCAAAACAATCCAAGCTCTCACCAACCATCTGTGAGTGAAATAACTTAAATAAAGAATTGATAAAATTAACCCAATGGCAAACAAAATCCAATTAAATATAGCCAATGGTAATAACCTTCGGGAGTAACACACTTTCCTAGGATTCTTGATAATGGTGGTATAGTACAATATATTTCCCGCAAAAAATAAAAGGATAAACCATTCTAGGGAATATCGCGCAATTTTCCAAGCGTGCATTTGCTTCAGCATGTTGAATATTTCATAGGGATTTATAAACATAACTTGGTAATATGTCTGAACAGCGGCGCATGCCAAAATCAGAACTCCACCAACAAGTGCTATATACGTCTTGTATTTATGTCTCGCAGTCTTTAGTATAATTTGAAACCATGCCAAGTGAGTAAACACCTGCGACAAGACCGGGGCAACCTTGAATGCCGTATTATTACGAAGCGAATCAATTAAATAAATCAAATCTAACGAAGCTTCGTAGTACTCTTTCAGCGCTGCCGTTGTGAATCGACTTAGCATCATTGTTGTAACTATGGAGTAAAAAATCGTTGCTAGTTGTGCTAACCATGGTTTCCGTTTATGCTTTGGTGATAGATATAGCATTAATGATAACATCCAACCAGATACGCACGTTCCACAGAGCGTGAATAGCAAGGCAATAAATGTGTCACCATTGTCCTTCTCAGTATACCGCGATCTAACTGATGGAGGTACATTATCCGTAACCGTCAGATTTGTCACCAAATCAACCAATTGTGGTATTGAACAGTTGGTCACATAATATGCCGGGAGATAATTGTCCGTAGTTAAATTTAGCCATTCTGTCAAATTGGTTGTAAGGTTTGCATATTCCAATATATGTAACATTCCTGATGTTAATGAATATACCGAGCAATTTATTGGGATATCATCCAAGTGAAGATATAACATTGTTTTTGTCCCTAATGAGCTAAGGTCAAGCAGTGTCATTTTTTTTTTCTCGGAGGGCTCTTGTTATCGTTCTGGTGATTTCATTTATAGTGTGAAATGGTGTAGTGTAGGTATTTTACGTGTTTACTGTATCTAAATGCAAGTTTGCTGAAATCTCCGAATCTTTGTTAATAAAAATTCTTGTCGACTGAAGAAAAGCTTGTCTCGTTCCGGTTGATAAGTAGTGTCTATTTCTATTCGCTTGTAAGGCTGGGTTGATGCTAACTTTAATATAAGAGCAGTATACCCAGTTATGTATTCTCGATCAATGTATTGTGTTTAGTTGTAAACGTGAAATCACTTGTGTGTGATGATGGTGGGTGTAATTAAATCATGTTTTGTGGGTTTCCTTTAATTAAGCAAAGAAAAAAAAATATATTAAACCAAATAAAATTAAAAAAAAACATTAAACAAAAAAAAAGAAAAGATTGGTAGTGTAAATTTGGACAATAAATCATGTGATCAGTGAAAGTAACTATCACGTGAATGTTATGTGGATTTTTTTTTTGTTTTGAGTTTTGATTTCGATTTTGATTGATTTTTTACAACCACATGGCAATTGCTCAGGTTGGATTGTAGTATAAGATAGAATACCCATACATTATATGCAATGTCATTTCTACCACCTCCACGTCTAGGTGAAGGGGGACCCCATACCCCTCGTAGAGGTAGTGCTACAGATGCAAACGAAATAAGTTCCCATTTACAAGCATTGGCATTGGATTCACCTGGATCAACTACCTCCCATGGTAAGAAAAAGTCAAAACGAGCTGCAAGAGCATACTTCACCGAATTCAATTCTCCGATTGGTAGCAATGTGGGAAGTCCCGTGCCCTTTCCTACAGCTTCATTTCCACCATCTGCAAGCCCGTCCATGCCATATGGATTTAATCCAGATCACAATCTACAACCACCAACTCAGTTTCCAATCGGCCAACAGTTTTCTCAACCAAATCCACAATTTCAACTGCAACCGCAAAGTCCAATGCAAACTCCCTCGGTTCCACAAGTTGACCAATTTCATCTTCGTGATATGACCAATTCCGAAAGTCAATCCAATGATATTTCATTGCAAATTTACAGGTATCAAGATCAAAAGAAATACAACACTCCAGGTGAAGAAGGAAATCTCAAGCAATTCTTTACATTTGCAGAAACTGTCCCACCAGATGCAGGTACACAATTTCTGGCAGTCGACCAAGGAACTGCTCTGTCCAAGTTTATGAGATCAACAATGTATTATGTACCAGAATCAGAGCAAGTGCGTGTTGCTACGAAATTACCATTGGCAGTCACTATTAGACCCTTTGCTCCATTGCTCCTGAGTGAAGATCCAGTACCTGTCGTTGACTTCTCACAACGCGATCCTAATGATCTTGCGATTCCAAAGGAGGATGGTGATAAGGACCCTTTAAGTATTGGTCCTTTGAGATGTCGTCGTTGTCGTTGCTATGTCAACCCATCAATGCAATTCACTCATACTCAAAGGTTTGTATGTAATATATGTCAATTTCCTAACAACGTTGTTCCTGAGGAGTATGCTTCATACTTGGATGCTAATGGTTATAGGGTCGATAAATATATTCGTCCGGAATTGCATAGAAGCGTATATGATATCCTTGTTCCGAAGGAATATAATTTTGGTGGTGCAGAACGGGAATCCAAGCCATTACATTATGTCTTTTTGATTGATATTAGTGAAAGTAGTGTTAAACAGAACTTGCCAGTTTTGGTTGCCGATGCCATTAGAGCGACTTTATTCGACTTCGATCAAGAATACACAGAAGCTGATGAGGGTCAAGCCAAGCCAAAAATGAAGATAGCCATTGCTGCATTCGATAAGCGCGTTCATTTTTTCAATTTATCTCCAAAATTAGATCGAGCTGAGATCTCCATTTCGGCAGATTTGGAGGATCCATTTGTCCCGTTTGATGAAGGGTTATTTGTTGACCCGGAAGAAAGTCGATTTGTTATTGAGGATGCATTAAACTATCTTGAACGATTTAGCATAGAGGAAGGTAAAATTTTTGATTCCGAACCTTGTTTTGCAGCAGCATGCAGAACAATGATGATGTGTTTGGAAAACTTAGGTGGTGGGAAGATTGTATCAATCCTATCAAATTTGCCATCGTGGGGCCCCGGAGGATTAAAATTCAAAGATAATCAAGCCGTAGGTAGAGGTGTTTCTGGAGAAGCAGAAAAGAAATTATTCACTCCTGATAATGAGTATTATAAGGTGTTGGCCAAGGACTTTATTGAAAAGAATGTTGGATTGGATCTTCATGTTGTTTCTCATGTTCCAGTAGATCTCTCAAATGTAGGGTGGTTTGCGTCTGTCACAGGAGGTGAGATTTCGAGATGGCCAAATTTTAATTTTGAAAGAGATGCACGTGCGTTGACTGCAAAAATTGTTAGTTCGGTGAAGAAGATTACAGGTTATCAAGGGCAGTTGAAATTGAGATGCTCAAATGGCTTGCAAGTTTCTCAATATTATGGAACTTCGTCGTCCATTTCCGATACCAACACGGTTGTGGGTACGGTGCAAGATCCAATCATTCCTATCTTAAGTCAAGACCAAACTTTCACGGTCTTGCTCGAATATGATGGAAAACTAAGCACAAAATTAGATTGTCATTTCCAGGCTGCATTACTTTACACCGATCCAAATGGGGTTAGAAAGGTTCGTGTTATCAATTTAGTTCTTGCGGTCACCAAAAAGCTTGAGGATGTATTCAATTTCTGTGATGAGAGTGCTGTTGTTACCACAATTGTAAGAGATACGTTATCGTATGTTGGGAAAGAAACCTTGGCAGAATTACGAGAATCATTGAATTTGAAATTGGTGGATGTGTTTGCCCGATATCGTGCTGTCAATGAATATGGACATAATCAAGCAAAAACAATGACTAATAAACTTTTGTTCCCTGATTCATTGAAGCATTTACCCACCTATATACTTTCATTTTTGAAAACAGCCGCGATCAGAGCCCATAGTGGGGTTAATGCCGATACGAGGTTGGCTGACGTATACTCCATGCTTACGATGCCGGTGGAAAGATTGTTGTACCATTTGTATCCTGCATTGGTAGAATTGCATTCATTACAACCAGAAGAATGTCTTTGGTTAAATGAAGAATTTTTGTCCCTCCCTGTTTATAGAGGATTGTCTAATAAAAATTTGGACCGTGGGATATATATTCTATGTGATGGTATAAGGGTATACGTATGGGTTGATCCCGAGACAAATGTAATGTTACTCAAGGACTTATTCGGAGACGGCGTTTCATCGATTCAAGACATCCAACCATTAATGGATGAATTGCCTGAATTGAATACAGAGATTTCACAACAAGCTAGAAATTTGATTCAGTATTTCCAAACTCATCTTGTTGGCTTGTCTAAGTTAGGTAGTGCCGGAATACAGATCGTGCGCAGGGGATTGGACGGTTCAGAATTTGCAATTAGAGAATTGTTGATGGATGACAGTTTTGGTGGTGCCGTAACGGCAACTAGCGGTCCATCATATCCCGAATATCTTGCCAACTTACATCTGGCGATTAAGGTCACTATGGAAAGCGATAAGTCTTCGCTGCAAATTAAACATTCGATTTCAAATGTCGAGCATGATCATGGCACAATTGCACAACGTTACATTCATTTTTAGAAAGACGATGTGGATGATGATCATTAGTTTTGAATTTCTGGCATTTAGAAAGGAGAAGTATGTATAAAAGTTAGTATTACTTGAATTGTATAATTTTAATTACTTCCACTATTGGTTCAAGAACATCTCTTGTTTTCGCCGTTCTTAGTACATTAGTGCATCCAGCCTTGAGCTTTGTGTCACCTGACAATTTTGTCAACCCTTCCGTCCCCAGGTTTGCAACAGCGTATACTAAATTCACAAGCAAGTAACTAACCGGTAAGATCAACTCTTCTTGATCCGCCTGGTTTATCAATATATCAGAAGTTATATTCCGCAAGTGGTCAAAAGTCTCGTTATCCTTGGTCACTACCTCGGCGATCATGTCATACTCGGTCGCATTTACCAATAGGCCAGCAATCACGACTTGTAACTTTACATTGGCGGAATTCAACATCTTGACCACAAGATCTAATCGTTTTCTATTCATCGTCTTGTTTTCTCCCTCGTTAATATTAAAAAATTTAGCAAGCAACGATGGATCAGTAATTAAATTAGCCACTAGCTCCCATGCCGCCTGTTGGATTTCACAATTATCCGAATCGAGGATGAACGAGTCTAAATATGCGTCAAATGTTTGTCGAACGATATACGCACGAAGATCAGACGATGCAGTGGCGGATATGTTGGTCATCGCAAGCAAGGCTTCAAATCTATCAAGAAGGGTCATTTCGTTTAGGTATGAGCTTGACACTAATTCGCCTTGATATTTGGATATATCAGGACCCAATAATTCTTTAAGGAATGGAATTGTGGTTTTTATGTCGTGTTTTGTGAATGCAATCTTGGGATCAACGGAGATTAACATTCTCGCGAGGGATCGGATTGCGAGAATTCGAGATTCGATGATAGAAGAGTCCTGCAGGTTGGGTATAGAGTAGACGGAGTGGTCCTCTCTTTTAACTTCGCTGTAATTAACGAGATAGTTTATGATAATATTTAGCCCACCTTGTTTGATTAGCTCAGTTCTGGTTTTCTTTTCTTGATCTTGTGATAGGTGGTATAGAATCCTAATAACTTGACTGAATGAATTCTGGGATGTTGTGCCCTTGATAGTTTTGAGGCTGGTTATTTTGCCCACGATTTTATTTTCGAACAAGAGCTCTCTATTGAATAACTTGATTGCATTTTGATCCTCCTTTGTGCTATCTGATCCTTGCTTGGGAGTGGCTAACTTGCGAAGATCTCTGTTGTTGGTTTTCTCATTGATATCTTCAGACTTTGTCAAATTAACCAAGATTGAAAGAATCCCATATTGAAACGAAAAATTTAAGATAGCTTTATCGTCCGGGGCAATGGATGTCATTTGGTATTCAAGCTTGGAAAGCAATAACTCTATAAGTTCAATGTCCATTCTAATCAATTCGCGAACTTCCCAGTATAATGTTAGATACATTAAACCTTCAATTGCAGTTTCAATGTATTCATCAATGGTGTCGTCCAGCTTTAAGTAGGATATGATGGTATCTGCAAGGATTCTCGTGTTCACTGTACGTTGTGATTTCTTTTCTAATTCGACAAATTTCCATAATTTAACTAGATTGACACATGACAATACTTGGATTTTTGAGTCTGAAGATTGAATTCCCTGAACAAGAAAATCGTAATAGTTCGTCACATTGAAATTTCGACAGTTTTCCACTATACATGAAGCGCTAACAAGTTTTAGTATATATTCTTGGTGATGGCTAGCAGTCACTGCGTCATTCGCTATTTTGGTTTGAATATGGAATTTCGTCTTTTCGCTTTGGTATATTCCTTCAATCACCTCGGGGATCATTGGGAAACATAATTCAAGGGTAATCACAAAATTCAAAAACAATTGAGTATCAAGTGATTCTTCTTCCATTACGACTTCTAGATATTCTTTGATTATGTCACAAGTAGCTGCTTTTTCTAATTGTAAGCTTTGCACTAATAATACAAGAACACAGCGTTGCAATTCATGATCCTGATTAATGAACGTCAAAAATAGATTCATATGTTGAGGGTTTATCATTTTGAAATGAGATACTAATGAACTATAAACACCCAAGTAAAATTTCTGTTGGCTAGAATCTTGACCATCCTTCATCATAATTCTTAAACTGCTCAATAATGATTGAACCAACGCAGTTGGGTTGTTATTGTTATTATGGATCGCATGAATTGCTATCGATGCAGAAGTATCATTGGCGCGATGACAGCTTTTCAAAAACCAAACAGGATCATTCAACACAAGCTCATACAAGACTTTGGATTTCTGTTTATCTTGCGAATGATTGATCAATGTGTTGTGGATTTGTGATATTTCCTTCGCTGATAATTCCTCGGTTGAAAGAAATTGTTCAAGAGAACGCTTGAACTCACCATCCTCAATCGTGAGATTCTCCAATCTTTCGGATATAGACGTTGCCATGGGGTGTTCTATAGGTTGCAATTGAAGCGTGATTGAGTTGGTGACTATGACAAAGAAAAATGGAAGATCAATATTTGGCAAATACTACACGACTGTTTTTCCCACAACATGAAAGAAAAAATTGGCTGCTTACAAAGGCAACCACAAGCAACTAGCGAAGTAGTCTGACAGTTGTTGAAGTTTAAAGATGGATACATCAACAGTGCTTGAGAAGTATACTCAGGATTTATCAAACTTACCATTAGAGGTTAGGCATTTGTTGCAGGAGATTAAAATAAAGGATGCACAAGTTGTTGAAGCCAAGAAGAGATACCAAACCAAAGATAGTCAAATTCACAAGTTTATACGAGCTAATGGTACCCTAACAAAGCATCCGAAGGAACAACATTTATATAGCAAGATTCAAGAGGATATGGATCTAGTGGTTAAACTACAAAAGGAGAAGATTTTGCTTGCCAATACGGCATTATTTCTCATTTCAAAACATTTGTTTAATTTTGAAACAGATATTGTCAAATTAGAACGAGATGAACTATTACCGCCACTTGAGAAGGGGTTAGATTTGGAAATCATAAGTAGAGAAGAACTAGCTAGTTCATTATCTGATAGTTTCACAGCTACACCCACACCCCGAAATGGTGGTTCCGCAACTCCAGCACCGGAAGGAGTCAAGCGAGGTGGGCAAAAGAGAAAGCAGGCTACAGCTGGTGTGCGAGGTATTTCTAGCAGCGGACTGGCTGCCTCTTCAAGGCCAACCAAGAGGTTAAAATCAGAAGAAGTGGAAGATTCTTTGGCATTTGGTGCAGCTGGAACTGGCTCATTGGCAATTAATGGAAGTGTATCGGTTGGTCCATTGGCTGGAACGGCGGAAGGACCAATGGTTGGAAATGGGGAAGACGCGGACAACAATTTGTATTGTTTCTGTCAGCGGGTGTCGTTTGGTGAAATGATTGGGTGTGATAATGATGACTGTAAATATGAATGGTTTCACTGGAGTTGTGTGGGTATAACATCGCCACCTAAAGATGATGAAATATGGTACTGTCCAGATTGTGCTCCAAAAATGGAAAAGAAAAAGAAAAAGAGAAAGACAAATTAGAAGAAATGGGCTTACATACGATTATGAGTGTATTATTAGTGTAAAGTTAATGAGTAACGAAAAATGTTTGAGTCTGTTTATATGTAGGTGAATGTTTTGAGTTGAAGCGTTCTTCAGATGATCTGGATCTGGTAACGAAAGATGTGAAGTCTAGCCTAAAGGTAGTTAGTTCGCTAACATTTGCTTTGATTGAAGATGAGTAATTCTGGTGAAGTAGGCCCGTGGTTTATTATATTCAATAGTGTCACACACCATCCACCACAGTGGTTCGTTCCTTAATTGTAAAGGATACAAATTCAAGCAAACGCGGTATTTGGCAAACAATGCGCCACGTTAAGAAAAAAACTGTCTAATGTGAGTTTATGTGTCTGTCTGAAACACTTTCAGGGTTTCTAAGTTTATCCGAGAGAGAAAAAAAGAAATTCCATGGTATAAAACATTCGCAGAATATTTCAACACTCAAACCACTGAAAGATCTGCTTCGTGGATAACGATTTCAGTCTCTCGTTTAGATCGATAATATTGCTATATAATGAAGTCACTCGTATACATTCTATTAATTGCTCAGTTCTGCGTGGCCGCTGAATTGGTCGATACAACACCATTGGCGGACCCAGCGGACGGAGCACTCACAACCACTCCGCTTGTCCCTGGAGTGGACACAACCCCTGTCGCGGGTACAACAACTCCCGTTGCTGGTGTCGAGACCACGCCAATTACGACACCAAT
>JAKUCC010000770.1:0-12593 GCA_030563365.1 Hemisphaericaspora xylanilytica
TTCTTCGATATTCTTCTCATTTACATCAAGATAGGAATAATGATGTAAGACATCTTGTGGTTTCGAAGGGCAATGAACTGGGAATAATTTAGAAGAGTTTGTGATTTCTTCCCCGTTAATAATGTATGGAATAACTTTCGCTGGTGACATGATTTTGGAAGCTTGTTGAATCGCATAGCATCGAACAAAAGAGATGCTAGCATTGAGTCTATTTATACGTCGCATAAATACATTACTAATGTTCAACATTGATAGTTGCGGAGAACAATCAATTTTGCGGAGGGTTTGGTCGAGTTAACAACGGTTATGCTCTTTTCCGATCGAGAAACCAGAGGCTCGGAAGTGTACCGTAAATTAGGCGAGAAATGGTTTTTTTTTCGTATTTGATTTATTATTGGCGGATATTTGATTTTCCGATTCCCCACCATGGAACAGCCTACTTGACATAAGATTGATATATGCTTGGCTTGGGGAAGCATTGGTTTTCTTGTGGAGCATTATTGTTAAAACTTGTTGGTCGATTTGGTTCTTTAGAAGTGAACTCATTGGCAATACTCTCCAACCATAACCACTTCTGAAGCGACCCCTACTTTCAGATATTGTGGGGTTGTATCTGGAATGAATAAAAAGAAACTCGCCACCAACAACCAATCATTTGAAAGCAAGTAATCACAGAAGGTAAGAAGTGTAATGACAAGAAAAAACAACCACTTTTCATATGAATTGTTCGTAAGCGACAGCTAATTGGATATTAGTAAGGACTTTAGTAAACCGGGGGGATTAAATTGTATATGTCTTCAATTCTCGGATCGATTTTATACCGTTGGCATCGGAATATGCCGTGCAGCACGGATTGCACTTCTACCATCAACAGAGCTATTTCAATCAATTAGTTTCAAATATTATTTCCAAACCAAGGCTAGATATCGGGCAGAATATACCCCTCAAGTTGAATTAACTAGTACAAGTGAAATCGGCGTTTGTTTCAATGTAATGGGATACTAAAGATAAATTAGCCCTTTAGAATTGATGCAACTGGTTGCATAAGAACTCAATTGATGGAATGTGCAGAACAAGACTTAAGCAGTGTCCAAATATCCAAACTTTTCCACATGATTTGCCGTTGCGAATTGAAGTTAAACTAACTATTTTGTCACCTTCGGTATTCACTGGAAACTTTCAAATTTATCAAGTTAAATAGAGTTGTGCTATCCGTCATAGTCTAATTGCAATTCTCAGTATTTTACAAACGCAGATTTTGTGAACCCATGTCACAGTAGCATTAAATCCGCAAGCTGTACAACATCTATAGCAGATTTCACACTTATATATATTCCGTCGACGATGAGGTTCATGTATCTCTTTGATTGACTCTCCAACAATTTATATATTATATACCTCAGCTCTTTGTATTTATCTATGTTCGTAATATTTCATGCATTTTGGCTACCTATACTAATCCCGCTAACAAAGCAGTACACTCATTGCAAAATTGAATTACTTGATCAACCCCATCAGCGGAATCCTCGCCCAACTGGTTCAAGATATTCTCTTTTATATATACACACCGCGAAGCCTCGCTCATCAACCAATTATTCCATTCTGCTTGGGCTACCTCACGCTCCATCTCATTAAGAATCCGTAAATGCACCAATAATTCATGTCTTTTTACTCCAATTTCTTGGAAATTTTGCTTCAAACGTTTAGCAGCTGATCGAGTATAGTCATTGAAATAGTCTTCATCCCAATTTGTATCTTGACTATAATTTACGACAAACGACTTGTTTTTGAATGCTTCATAAGGCTTTGAACTGATCATGGAAAGATTAGCATTATTCTTGAGAAAATAATTTTGCATGTCTGTTAAATGAATCGATCTTTGGAGTACTACGGGTTCTTTGGTAATATAATCATATGCAAGTTTGTTTGCTTGTTGAGCAGTCCAATAGCTGGTGGTGGTTTTTCCAATCAAATACAAATTTAACAAGGATGAACAAATAATTGCAAAAACTATTAACTGATTTGCTTTAATGGCTCGAATGATCGCCAATATTGATTCAAAATGCCAAACTATGCATCGATAAATAAAAGCAATCCATTTATTCACCATCTTTCGTAACCCTAGTCTAGCCACATAAAGGACACCGAATTTGATTAATGGCTCCGGCATCTCCTCTTCGCTTTCATCCGTATATCTTAGTTTTCCGTACAAATAAATGGACTTGACGATCATTCCATGCTTCCCGACCTCATCTACTACTTCGTTAAGTCGCCTATCGATCTTTCGCATTTGGTTCAAATCAAACTGACAGCACAATGACTCTATGATCCAATTACTTATGAAACTCTTCCTGTCGAATAAGATTTTAGAAAAGAAGAGCACTTTTGAACGCATCCCAGCAGAACCAACAATTACAATTTTGTAAATGATGGAAAATGGTGAGCCAACAAAGAATGCGAATTTTGAACGGGCGTGCGTAAAAGTATAATATACATTATCTTCCAAGTTATCAATCTCTTGAGTTATTTGAGTATTGCTTCTCTTTTTACCGTAACGTGCTGGGATATTAAGCCTTCTGTACAATGTTCCTTTGGATGTTTTCTTCCATGGCTTCTTCATATAATACTCTAGTTCTGTCAAAGCTGTCAAGTCCTTCAAAATTACCGAGCTATCTCCAAGCAATGCATGAAATATAGCCTTGGGAGGAAGATTGTAAACTCGTTCACCCAAGAAATTATACTCTGAACTGAAATCAATCTTGTGTTCAACTTGCTTTCCGTTCGGGGACATCATTAACGATCCAATGCCCCCTGCCACAATTCGCTTCTCTTGCGCCATTGCATTTTCCGACAACAATTTAGAAAGACTATTGATTTGATTAATATTCATCTCATCCTTTGTTTCTTGCTCCACTTGTTTCTCTATTTCAATTAACTCTGACAAGAGATCTCTTAAGCCTTTCGGGTTGTCGCTAGCAACATTGTTGATAATACATGCTAACTTTTTCTGTACAAGCCTCCCTTCGTCTAAGAAGAGTTTCATCTTGATGACTCCATCCACATTATGAATTTTCAACATATCATACTGCTTCTGTGACGTGCAGTCAACCGAGATAAGATGTCCCATAAAACCTTTAAACAATGCAACAAACCCCAATGCTTGCATATAGAAATAGATATGGTGCGGAGTGACAAAACACCTACCACTAAGCTCCTGCTTTGAATTTGGAGACCAGATGCAACTGAATGAAAGCACACAATACTCACCTGGCTCGATGGATGTCTCAAACAAAGCTCTCATTTGTATATCCAAACTCACAAGGCTATCCGGATAGTATTTCGGATGATATATTTCACTTCCTATTTTTTCTTCTTGATATTCGATCATTTCTTCATCCGGACGGATATCATAGCTATCCTCGGCCTTTGTCGATTCATGCAAGTAGTAAATTCCCCAGTTAACGGATCCCCATATATTCGCAGTTAAAGCAGTGGGTAATGGCATAGGCGCCGTAAGACTATAGGCTATAATGGACGATTTTGTAGTATCTGTCATGAATGGTGGACGAATACCTGGAATCTGAAAATATAGATTCTTTTGGAAGAACTTTTCATTGTTTTCGATGTGAGCTGAGAGAGAACTAGAGGTTACAACTTGTCCGGAGGCAGTTGTTAGTCTGGTATTAGATAATTCGTGATCCATCAAAGTATTTGCGGTTGATGCGAATTCAAGAATGATCGGTGGGTACCGTCCTGATGACACTTGGAACAACTCGTCGTCGGTGGAGGCTGTATTCAAGATTCGTTGCTTCTCGTTTTCAAACACCTTAAGCCACGATTTCAATTCAATTAACGATTCTGTTTGAAACACAATAGTGAGTTCACTTGTTCTAACTTCGAAACAAAATCTTCTATCCTCATTCGGAGCATATCTGACACTACACAATAAAATACCCAATTTATCGCTTTCCTGAACAAACGTCAGTGAAGGACTTAACATTAATAAACCAAAAACACCGCCCTTTATAAATGCCCACCTCCTTACCCAGATCGGTTTAGATGATTTTTCAGTCCATGTCTTCATAAATAGATAGCCGTGTTTCTCAATTCCAATCTCGTCTATCTCATTTAATGTTTTGGAATTAATAAGGGAAGACTTGTAATCATCTAGGTTCGTAGAAGGCTGGAATTGGATGTAGCATCCTTCCTCCACTTGTGCTTTTGCTCCTAGCATGTCATCCGCTAATTTTTCAATTGTTTTACTATATGAATCACTCCAGCTTTGTATCTTGCGAATTCTTTCCCATTGCTCCTTAAATGTATTCTTGTTGGAATCTGATGCAAAAATACCCCATTTGTTTCTCAATAAATCCGTATTTAGGCCCACTAATATTTGATCCAAAACATTCCCCAATGTTTGCAATTCTATAATCAAATCTAAAGAGGCATGGACGTATGCCTTTCTAACCTCAAATAACTGCTTGGCATCTTCCATCACTATTGATGACTCCTTTGATTTTGGTGTAGACGCATATATTGCAAGATATTTATCATATTTTATCTGACATTGATCAAATCTTCGTCTTGCTTCTTTATATCTTGAAACATTTCCATTGATGAATGCATTTATATTATCTAATCCACGGGTATTGACATTAAGTGCTTGCAAACTGAGCTCCCAGATTTTCTTGAGTCCTTCCAAAGTAGTGTACAATGATTGGACAGTATATTCTTGATCTATTAATCCCTCCTGCAAGAATGTGGGCGCCAAATGCTCTAAAAATGAATTGCAGAATGACTGAACGTCCTTTACATAACGTGGTATCTTCTTTAGTGAACTGGTCAATGCAACTAGCCACTTTTCAATGTTATTGAGTTGGATATCAAGGTGGTTCACACTTGCTCTAAAACAAGGACTATCAAGAGCTGCCTCTTTGAAATTGATTGATATAAGCTTGAACTGCCTTATTTGTGCTTGGTTCAGATTCAGTATATCATTGCTCACTCGGGTGTTTTCGGCAATCATGGTTGAATTGTTGTCAAACTTCTGTCGATGGTCAGATTTTTGTTGACTAATATCTCTGTTCCAAGCAGAGGTCAGCATCGTCAACTTTATGAGTTCCACGTCCTGCAATTGATCGCCTCGCCCGATGTTGATTGTGGTTGTGCCCTAAAAGTAGACAGCTTTTGCAAAATCCGCAATCGCACTTTATCCCGCGATTTGTTTTTTGGTCATGTCAGAATGGTTATGAAAATGGCAAAGTGGCAGCAATCCATACTCTGATAATACAAGTTCTAGTTCATTACAAATGCTAAACATAATACATAAAATAACTACAAATTAATAGCGCCTAATATCCTTTGGGTTTATAAATGTTAACTGGTGGGTTTACGGGGAAGCAGTTGGTTCCAAATTGTTGTTTGGACGTTTTCTTGGTCTTGTGTAATCTCTTTGTATTCTCCGACGGATCATACTCCAAGATTGGACCAAACTTGATCTCCTTTGGATTGATGTTCTCTTTGTTTGTAGAAGAGGCAGCAAATCCCATATTTAACTGCGGCTGGTTAATGTTAATGCCTGAGACTGGAGCATTGGGTAACACGCTTTCTTGAGCATGGCTTAATTGGTTTTGTCGGGAGAAATTATTATCAAGTTGTATTTGAAAATTGTTCTGTTGTTGGTGAATAATGCCACTTTGTGAATTCCAATTTTGTGGCGCGTGGAAGGTATTTTGAGAGTTTATGCTTATATTCTGACCACCCTGGTTCAAAGATACAGAAGCTGGTAATTGTTGGACCTGATTGAAATAATTCCCTTGACTTAACGGGGTCGGATGTCCAAACATATTTTGCGAGTTGGATGTATTCGCCACAAGGTTTGTGCAGATGCTCTGATCGCAAGTCCCAGTTACTAGATTTACACCTGCTCCTTGAGATCGCCACGCGTTCATATGTGCTGCTGATTGAGATTGTTGAAGCGGAGGTCTTGGACCATCCATTGGGACTGCCGTCATTGGAATTTGGTATTGAATATTTCCGCTGTTTGGGAACTGTTGCAGATGGTTAGGGAAATGAGCATTTGAAGTATCAAAAGCTGGAGCAGTCATTGGACCCGCAATGCCTCTCACACAGTTTGCTCTCTTGATATCGATTTGCAAATCATTTCTTCTTGGAGTCGTAAAATTTTCTCGACTAGAAGGAGTATCTCGGATTGGCGAAGAGAGTGCAGGAATTGTCTCATTATCATCTTGTTCCTGTCCTTTAGTCTCGTGCCCACCTGTCTCGTCATCTCTTATTGTAACAACTTCCACTGTGGATTTTCCCGAAATCCCTCTCATGTTAAACTCATGTACCACATATCCTTTTATTGCTGAATTCTCTTCGTTGAAATCAACGGTACCGTCCACATTATCATAAATAACTTGATAGATTCTTAAATCGTCATTCTCGGAGACTTTACCCTCGCCATTAACAAGGTAACTAAAGTATCCCATAAAAAATTGTCTCATAAATGGTACTTGCAACGAATACGAGCTATCGGATACTTTGCGATATCCGTTAACCATATCGACAACTTCGGCTAGTTTCTGATCGTTGTTCTTACCTTTAAAAAATTGACTAAAACTATTCCAATGCAAAACATTAGATTCAGGCCGTGGGCATTTAATATCAATACTCATGTAAGCTCTAAATTGGCCAGTTGCCAAGTTTAGTGGAAAGTGATGAAAAGCTTCGCCAATAGCAGACTTCGGGGTAGAGGTGAAGAAATGCTGTTGATGATTTACCCTCAAGTTTACATCATGCTTGACTAGCCATAACGGAATAGCTTCGTCCCTTAGTCTCCTGAGAATTTTTGACGAAATATTATAGCGTGACCCTAGGCCCGACATCGATTCGATTGATTCTAATTGCAGATTCAACTTTAGAAAGGTATGGTTCTCCATATGGTTGCTACCAGTATAATTCATATGGAACTCCTTCAATGTTAGCTTGTGGGAAGAAGGAACAATATTACCAGGTTCGTAGTTTATGGGCGACGATAACAATGCATCAAGGGCTGGGTCATATAATGAATTGGTTGCGTTTGAGGAAACCTGGCTGTTTGAGAATAAATCATTTAACGGAGTTGTCATCAAGTCATCAAGTTCTTGAAAATATTGTAACTGTTGGGGAGTTGGTTTTGTTGGTTTGGTTCCACTTAACCGATTTAGCTTTGACAACCTACACAACCGCGAAGATATCTGCTTTGCTGTTCTGAGGATCCCGGTTTTATTGTGCAACATACGGGACAATATTTTGTTTTGAGATGTATGCTTCAAGGCAGACGAGGCATTATTCGCAACCTTGTTGGATTTAAATTCTCTGTATTTAAGAAATGATTTAATCAACATCTCATCCAATTCCGGGTACCAAACCTTATCCTCGTTATTTCCAGCGAATACTAAAGGAACATTGGGTAGCACCTCCGTCGAAGATCCTGTAACTATAGGAGATTCTACTGTCGTATCTATCTCCGAAGCTACAGAACGATTTGGCGTGCAACTAAAGGATAATTTTCTTTTCTTTGTGTTCTTGTTTGTTTCATTCTCTGAGTGAGCGAATGACTGCTGTATTCCTCTTTTAGCATCCAAGTTTTCGTTTCTTACTTGCTTTATTGGCTTTCGTGGAGTGACGAAGCTATCATATGTTCTGTCGTGAGTCTTGTTGTGATTTTCTGTGTTTGAAATTGTGTCAACTGAGGTACATGCTGTTGCATCAGATGGCATACCACCTTCATGAGATGACCAGGGTTCTTCCACCTGAGATAGTGTAGATTCCTCATCGTTGATCCTGTCGTATTGATTTCGCTCTCCGTATGTCAATTGTAATTTCCGTGGGGTCAATGCTTTGACATTTTCATCAATGTTTTTGGTACTATCCACCGATTTGTTACCATCAGTAGAAGGATTTATAGGGGATAGTAACTGGTTTTTCAAATGGGGAATCAAGTTAAACTTGAATGAGTGGGGATGTGCACTTAGTCCTTCCGCCATATTTCTTTGCACCTCTTTGGTTCTTTTCAATGTTGGGGTTTCAGGAACATCGGTTGAAGTGGTGCTAATTTCTTCATTTGAGCCACTTCGGAAATAGAACAAATCGGCCGATTCAGACCTTGTATCGTTCATTCTCAGATTGGTATCTCTTCCTATATTGGCCATCTGGTTCGAAAGTATGATTCTAATACAAATATAGGTAAGAAGATAAAGAACTAGGATAAGTCTGACACCCTCTAACACAACCCATGTGGTACTTGAAATACCATCCCCCCTTTGCCGATAGTTCGGGAGAGCAACACCAATTTTTTTTTCCGCGATTATGACGCGCTTCTTTTCTTTGTAAATGTATCGAAGGTAAACAAACCGAAAAAAAAAATTGGCGGGTTGCAACGGGAATTCATTGCCGTTTTTTCGCAACCGCGCAAGGAATCATTTGGTATGTATGCAAAATTAAATAAAGGTTGGTATATTGAGAATTATACTAAAAAAAGTAGGTACTATATAGACAACTAGATCAAAGACTTAGCAGCATAGACGTTCTAATTCTTCTACTATTGCATGACATAAGCCAGGTAGTTGCTCTTCATACCGGGTAATGTCCTTGGTTAGGCTTTCGACGGTACGTCTAGTAAACTCACTTCTTCCACGAAAATATACTCTTTCTAAACAATATAATAATACGCCTCCCTTATCTTTAAGAAAGTTTTCAGTATCTGATGAATTATTCTCCTCGTCATTTTCTTGTCGGCAGTTATCCGTATCTTTAGTGACGGCTGGCTTTTCCTTAGATTCTTGTACTATTTCTGTGCCAAACTCCCACATTATTGGGCCAAAGGTACCATTCGATGGCTTCATGAGATGATCAATTTTGAAACGGGGCTTCCTTCCTGACTTGTTCTCAAAATGTATATTTTTAGTTCTTATCAATTTCACTAATTTCTCTCGTGCATCAGAACCTCTAGTTATGAAATGATGGCGGGATAACTTATCTGAGCTGGGGCGCTTCCTAGGATCCTTCACCAAACAATACTTTACAAAATCTTTGATATTATCACTGAAATCTACCCCGGAAAGGAGTGGAGGTCTCTTTTTTGGAATTTCAAACAATACTTTTAATGGATCATATTCCGACAATGGTGGTGATCCAGTAACTAATTCGATTGTGGTAATTCCTGTTGACCAGATGTCGGCTTTTTCGTCATACCCGCTTTCTTCTGCTACCCTTGACCTAGTGATTACTTCTGGTGCCATCCAAAATGGAGTTCCAACAAAGGTGTTCTTTTTCAATTTGGTCATTGTGATTTCACCGCTAACACCAAAATCGGCCAACTTGACATTACCAGTTTCTGTTAACAATATATTTGCCAGTTTGATATCACGATGAACTTTGTGTTCGGAATGCAAATATTTTAGCCCACTGAGTGCTCCCTTAATTATATAACTAACAACGTCCTCATCTAATTTCTTATAATATCTCAATAAGTCTGAGCATGAACCACCTCCACAATATTCCATAACTATGAACATGTTATAGCCTTCTAGGAAACTTTCGATATATTGTATGATAAACGGGTTCCTCAACTTAGACAAAAAGTGAATTTCTTGAATTATCTGTTTCATCTCATCCGTTGATTCATCTAAAGAAACAACTTTGATTGCCACTTTGCTTCTTTGTTTTAAGTCAACGGCTCTGTAAACATCACCAAAGTTTCCTCTTCCTATGCACTTTTGGAAATCATACTTTAGTATCTGATTTTGAAATTTATACGACATTCTTGTCTTTTATGACCAGAATAAACTTATGATTCCTGTTCACCAGCTAGATTGTATTCAACGTGGTTTGAATGGTAGTATTGAAGTAAAAAGGGGAAACTGAAATGTAAAACGTTTTGAATTGGTTCTATAATGAAAAGGTATTTGTGGAGGTTCCCACAAATGTTTTTTATCAGATTTACAGATACATAAATTTTCGCAGCAATAGAAAATTTTGTTTAGTACCCGCCGTAATTCCATAGGGGCACAAATCCAAACAAAAATATCTTCTATGGAGTTAATCCTCCGCTTAATTTTAAACTTCTCAACTTGCAATATTCTATAGCTTCATCTGTTAGTCCGATTTCTTTGTTTAATTGATGACTAGGATCAACTTTGCACCCATTCAAAATCAAAAGCTCGGAAATTACAAACAACTTCTTTGAACTTACCAAAATTAAGCTTTCATCTCTAATTTCGATAAACTTCCTTAATGAATACTCAAACAAATCTATCACCAAATATTCGTTCTTATTTGGAATATTCATCTGAATATACATATTAATATCTCCTCCACATAAAATATTCTTCAATGTTTCATGAATATTGATCATTTGAATTGACCTGATTAACTTGTTATTGATATCAGTGATTTTCGACTTGTATTTCTTAAGCATATATTTATTTCTTATGAATGTTAAGCGGACTTCATTGGGTGCATCTGGACGTATTTTGTCATTTTCTGGCATATTTTCTTCCAAGAATGAATTGACAAATCTATTGTTTGTATAGTTCAATAACATTTCTGTTTCATTTTCGAATTTATCAAGCTTCAATGATCTGATCTTGGTAATATGAGAACCTATGTTTCTATGGCATGATGCACAATGCACGCAAAAGCAACATAATGTATTGATGGAAATCCATTCAACCAGTTCGGTCGAATTACAATCCACACATCTATTATTATCGCTATCGGGTATAGATTTTACAAGGTGGAAGTAATCCTTTTCCAAAACCGGGGCGGATTTTGAGATGATTGAAATTGGTGAGACCTCGCGATCCTTAGACTGCCCGGGAATTATGGGTTTCTCCACAAAGTCCGTTATTATCTTTCCCAAATTCTTCCTTTTATCGGACTCTCTCAATGTATTCCCAATTGGCTTTCCTTTGGAATATACTGCACTCAATCTTTGGGTGTTGACAACCTGCCCTGCATTGTACAATGTCTTTATCCATTTACTTCGTTCATCTTCATTGATTGCTTGGAAGACATGCTTCGTTCCTCTTGAAGTAAGAATTTCAAAACAAAACTGTCGCTTGTCATAGGTTGTTGGTTTTACACTGGACAATGCTACTTCTATAGGTTTGTGTAATGGCTTCTTTCCCTTTCTCCAATCGGCGTATTCTGTGAGTTGGCCACTTTTCAAAACTACCCATTCTTTATGCCAGCCTTGTTTGCCTTGGCCACCTAAGGTGAAAAGGATTCCCGACATTTCCGAGTCACTTGTCTTTGAAATGGTCTCGCTTGGTGGATGAGTATCGGAAAATATCAAATCTATGTTTTCATTGGTTACCACAAATTCATCGATTGTAGTGGTTATATGATCTTCAGATTTAACTTGTTCCAGGCTTTGCAATTGCTTATGGTTTAAGGTATTATACCGAATTAACGTTGTCAATTCTTCATTTGAGCTACTTGCTTCAATCATTTGTCTAAATTTGTATTTTTCACTATTGAACCTCAGCAATACATGAAGATAAATTTTATAATTGCCACCAATCAAATCCTGTGACAATCTCTTGTTGCGATACCTTGCAAAATCTAATTTCCTTGGATTCCTACTATCATATTGCAAATGAACAAATTTAAAAAGATTCTCCCATAATTCATTCACCTGTTGATTGTTTGTTACTTTGCTCAAGTGATTTAAATAATCAAATTTCGACATTTCAAAGGCTTTTCGCTTTAAGAGTAGCTTCAGCTCTGGTCTCTCTTTCTCGTTTGACAAGTATTTGTTTAGCCAACTGTAAAAATCCTTTGAATCATTTTCGAATTGCTTCTTGTTTTGAACCAAGTCGGTGGATTGAACACTCGAGCTTGACGAGTTGTTAGAGCTTCCACCTGGATCCTGCAAATTTGCCAAGTTTTGAACTAATTTATTAAGCAATTTAGAATCACATACTTCATTGATAAAGAACTTTACGTTGGCTTCAAATGGTTCAAATAATGACTTGAAAAGAATCAGAAAATCTTGCATGAATCCGAAATCTTTCAACAAGGCGTGTGATTGAAGGTCAATTAACGCATTAATGCTATCAATTACCTTCAATTTGGAAGTTGAAAATTTTCTTATTCCCTGATCCATCGCCTTGAGTTCCAGAATGAGATTGGAATAGATTTTCTTAGCCTTTGGAATGCGGTTTTCAAACTCTGTTAAAGCCTTGCGGAATTCGGGTCCGTCCTCGATGTTAAAACTAAATTCTCTTCTGAAATCCCCCACGTTAAATAGTCTTCGTTCGGTCTTGCTTGGAATAGGGCTCCTGGTTGGCGAATGTTCTTGTATATTGACAGGTGAGACAAGTTCTTCATTGGGAAGATCATCTACCCAAAATCCAAAGTTTAGCAAATAGTCATATTCATTTTTAGTTGGATCTTTTTCCCATAACGATATATTCAATTTCGTGTTCCTGATTATTTTGTTGTCAAACAGATCATTTATTATTAATTTCTGCATCCCTTCATCTTCTTCATGAAGTGGGAGAGTATCAAAATCTATTTTGGAAATTTCGATTATGTCATTG
>JAKUCC010000771.1:0-12402 GCA_030563365.1 Hemisphaericaspora xylanilytica
GAAGCTGCCAGTTGGGGGTTTCTTAGCTTATCAATGAAATTTGCATATGGTCTTTTTTGACAAGCCAATCCCTTGGCTTGTTGTATCCAGATAGATCTGGCACACTTGGTTATATGATTCGGTATCATGGGCGAGACTGGTGATGAGATCTTGATGGGTATTTAGTCTGGTTGAATAAATGGGCAGTTTAGTCCTCGAAGGTTGAAAAATCTTTTTTGTAGTCAGAAAATAAACTTCGGAGAAACTGTGCATACACTAGAATTTTACAATGGTATTTTCTGTAGACTGGATACGTACTCTCCTATTAAAGTACATAATAGTTATAGATAAACCATAATAACCCATTTCAATTCGCTCTCACACCAGGCAAAGTTCTAGACATTATATTTATAAATAGAAAAACTGTGCTATCTCTCTAGCAAAGTTGATGTATATACTGTATATATATCACTCCCCATTGTATGTTACATAACCCATTGACTTACTCTCATTCAAAGTAGCAATCAACTCGTCAATATCCTTGAAATTCTCATCATTACAAGCAAAATTCCGATGTCTGTTACTAAGGATATGTTCATCAAAGCAATCATACTTGACTCGACAATTTTCACAATATCCAGGATTGGAATCACGTGAATCCTTGCGTTTATCCTGGGCCGTGCTTTTCCGTTTCTTCATGATAATTCGTCTTTTTAAGTTATTCAAATTTCTTGAAGGAACTTGGGATACCATTGGCCCTAATCCATTGCCACCAGCAGCGTTACTATTGAGATTTGAATCCAATGAGAATGGGACGGCATTAGAGGCGCCATTATATCCAGATGCTGCAAATATGTCAAATGGTTTTGAGTTAGATTGGAAACAAGACGAATTTCTAATAAAACTAGGGGGAACGTGCGGTTGTACAAACTTGGTTTGAGGTGCTCCTGGTGGTACTATATTTTCTCCTGATTCATCTCCCACGACTTCTAATTTCTTAGAACTAGTTGAATTTTGGACAACAGTTGTGTTATGTTCGTCATCATGGGCCTTGTCAGTGCTTGTGCTGGTACCACTGAACCCTGATGCATTCATGGATACACCACCATTCTTGATATTATTCATTATGTTGTAAGTTGCTTTTCGCAATAAATCACGATATTCTTGGGCAGCCTCAAACTTTCGTTGTCTTCTTAGTTTTTGTCTTTCAGAATTGCCATCCGAAGGATCAGAAACAAATGGACATCTTCCATCGTAGGTCATATTCAACGTAGTATATGAATCATCACTCCATTCACGGATTGCAATCGGACGCACCTTTTGAGAAAGATCGTAAACATACAAATAGTTTTTGCCAAAATAATGCAAATCGTCACGTTTGGCATTTGGATCCCTATCGGTTGATCCAAATATTTTCTCATCTTTCAAGAGATTATGTAAGTCATCTTTGTTCTTCTTATTTGTCGAATCTGCTGTTAATGAGGCTGGTAATATAGTTTGAGTGTTAACAGCATATTCATCTGCGCCATTAATCACATTAATTCCCAAATTTTCTAAAAATCGGAAGACCTTATCATAGTTCCATACTTTCGTCTTGAGAGTGGCCACGTTAGAAAATATATCATTAGATGGATAACTTCTTGTGGGATCATATGGTCTTCTGGATACAATTATCGTGACATCATTATCATAGAAAGGTGCAATTTCGCATCCCACCAGTCTTAATAACTTTGAAGCTCGTCTATAATCTGAGAATTGCTTACGATTGTACTCTTGAACCCCTTCGAAATACACAGATGATTCGCTTATGATTTTTCTCCAAGTTTGTTGCCATTTCTGAAATTCTTCGCCAACCAATCTACCCACTGCTCGCGACTGTTGCTGTTGTAGATTATTATTATTATGCAGGTGAGTTTGTTCTCGATGGTGGCTGTGATTCGATTGATGCTGAACGTTATGCTTTTTGGCAAGGACTTGTCTTTCGACTTTCCTTGTGGAGATAGAGCTTTCCTTCTCGATATGCAATTGATTCTTTACCGGTATTGAGGATTCTGTCACATCTTGTCTCAAACGAGTATGCAATTTTTTTGGTTGGATGTACAGGATGGTTTCTGTTTGTGGTTGCAAAGCTGGTAAACTAGGTTTTTGAATTGTTTTACTAGATTCTGTGTTCTCTTGGATCTGTATATCTGCTGTTTGTTCTATCTTTGTAGTTCCCAGTTGTACAGCTATATTTTGATCTGCAGGTACAATCGGGATATGGACTGCTTCTTTGATTGGCAGAAGGCTTGACGTGGTTGATCCAACGATTGGGGATTCTTCAGTTTCCGAGATGGTGATAACATCCACCACTTCCACGTTCGACTCCACTTTATCAATTTCAGGTTTCCGTGTTGGCGATGTTTCGGTTGCATCTGGCACTACTGTCACTTTTCTAGCTAATGGTGATGGATTATTAGTAGTTGATTTTCTTGGTGATACTGCACCCAGATTCAATTTCGCTCTTTTGTATGACGGGGATGGTATATTAGTGTTTGTAGGTCTCAATGGTGGTCTTGGTTTTGTTAGTAGGGACGTGAAGTTCTTCTTTAGTGCACTTCCAGGTGAAGTTATAGGTGGTGCTGCAAGCATTTTTGATGTGGGTGAGTAGTTACTATGGTTATTATTTTCTGTCATGATGATGGTTATGATCAATTAATTGGAGATTAAGCTCTTAAACAGAACATTAATGTGGGATGGCTTCTCGCGTATGATATGTAATGGCAATAGAGAAGATGTATAAATGTATAGGGATTGGGTTAGTGTCGTGATTCCAGTTGATGGGTGGTTAAAGTTTAATGAGAATTTTCCCGTTTGGCTGACAAACACGAAAATTAAAAATAAAAATTAAAATAAATAAAATAAAATAATAATAAAAATAAACTAAACTGTAAATTTTTAAATCCAATTTGGTGTTTTTGGTGTTTTGTGGTGTTCAGTTTACAATCGAACTTTTTTACAGGTTAAAACATTTCGTGTATTCTTAATTCCACTACTTCCTTACACCTATTAACAAACAAATCACACGTTATCGATTCACTTGAACTAACCCTGAGAGAAACCGGTTGCAAAGTTCTACATTACGCTTCATATTTGCTAGATAGAAGCGCGTAGTAGGGCATATTCCCTAACTTAACTTAGTTATCTTTACTATGAATGGCATTGAAACACTCTGCAAAGTCTATGGTAAAAACACGATCAAACTCATTAATTCATTGTTTATCTTAGTCAAGTAACATTACCCAGTAAAAATTCAACAACTTATGATTATAGTGATCTAGATAAATACCGTCACTCTGGACAGTTCTTATCTAATTCATCAAAAAAATATGTTAAATGGGAATTGCTGGTGTGTTTGGATAATGATACCCGCGAGATTCGAACTCGCGCCTCCGAAGAGACCAGGACCTTACCCTGGCGCCTTAGACCAGCTCGGCCAGAGTACCCAATTCCCGAAATTTTGGGAAATACCGGATCTTTTTGAGATGAAAACCAAAAACTTTTACGCTCTATAATGAGCCAAATATTAATCGAATCTCTTCGGCAATAGATGTTTTCTCTTAATCTATGCTAATAACATCAATCTAGTTGCTTTCTTCAATGAAAACTTTAATTTGGTTACAAAATCTTAAAGTAATAATTTTGGTTGAAAATGTGTTGGAAAGTATCACGAATTCAACAACAACGCCAGCTACAATGTGTTCACTTTGAAAGAAGAACACTACCCATGATTTTCATAGAATCTCTAATGTACACTACAAGGACCCAGCCAGATTGAAAAGCGATTTGAAAAATTGGGAAGGTAGGTTTCATTGGCGCGGATCAAACTGATAAATCTTAGAGGAGCATCACTATCCTGATGATCCCAAAAACGAACAATAATCCAACCCCATATTCTAAAGAATACACCCGGATATAGATCAATGTACTGGAATTTACTTGGATTAAAGAAGAAAGAGACCAGGAGATCATCTTTACATTGGGCACCCACATCCGAGGTTCCACCATCAGATACTTCGTTTCCTTTGACAGTAATTTGGTTAATCTTTGTTTCTTGGTTACAGGAATAACAGGTGCCTAATATAGACCTATGGATATATATATGCTCTGAAGAATATCATGTGTGGTTGCTTTAATAGAGGTTGGGTTCACATTACCCCGGATATGTTGGTAGATCAAAACAAAACAAAATCCGCGGACTTCGGTTCGTAAATTTTCTGCCCCACATCGTTGTGCTTTTTCACTTCGTGTGGAAATTGAAAAATGGTGTCATAAAAGTTTTCTCCTTGAAAAACCCACACTTGACTTGTTAGATATCTCCTACTTCATATATCTTCTCAAAATGTTAACAAGAGCAGCACGAGCAAACATTTCCAAGGCAAGATGTCTTGCGACTTCATCAAGATTGTTATCAACATCTCTGTTGAAGATCAATTCGTTCAACGACAACGAGATTGGGTTATCAATCAATGAGAAAAACTTCAAATTCAAGACAGCCTTCTTGAGAGACGCTTGTCAATGCCCTAAAGCAGTTGACATTTATTCAAAGCAAAAGTTGTTTACTACCTCCGAAGGTGCACATAATCTTTCAATCGTATCGGAACCAACAGTAATCAAAGATCCTACCACCAAGGAAAATATCCTCCTGATTAAATGGAGCAATGACGGACAAATCATGAATTCAAAATATCCAGTGTCATTTTTAGAGAACTATTCCAGTCCCAAGGGTCGTAGAGTTGGCAGATTTTTTGACCAAGATCGTAAGTTATGGGATAAGAAAGAAATTGAAAACAATCTTGAATCATTACAAGTTGACTATAATGACTTTATCAATGATGAACAAACCCTCTTCAAGACCGTTTACAATTTAAACAAGTATGGGTTAACCTTTGTCAATAACATCCCAGAACCGGAATTACAATCCATGAATGAAGAAAATGCCACTCAATGGCCAGTTTTCAAATTGGGGTCACGTTTCGGATACATCAAAAAGACCTTCTACGGAACCTTATTCGATGTCAAGAATGAACGAGAAAAGGCCAAAAACATCGCCAATTCAAATGCATTCTTACCCCTTCACATGGATCTCTTATATTATGAATCCCCACCAGGATTACAATTATTACACTTTATCAAAAACTCAACTTTAGGTGGTGAAAACATCTTTTGTGATTCATTCTTGGCCGCCGAACATGTTCGTAAAGTCGACCCCAAAGCCTATCATGCCTTAACCAAGATCCCAATCACGTACCAATATGACAACAATGGAGAATATTACTATTTCAAACGTCCAGTGGTGATTGAAAACCAAGATGCAGCCACTTCGGAATTCCCACCTATTGAAGTTGTGAATTATTCTCCACCATTCCAGGGACCTTTGGAAGTGGGAATAGTTTGTGGTGAGAATGGTAATAGTGTATCCCTGGAGAACTATGCCTTGTTTGATGACTTTTTGAGGGGTCTTAAATTATTTGAAGATTTTACCAAGGATCCAAAGAATCATTTTGAAATTAAAATGAAGGAAGGGTCTTGTGTCATATTTGAAAATAGAAGAGCATTGCATTCTAGAAATGGATTCTCCGATGAGAATGGTGGGGATAGATGGTTGATGGGGACTTATGTTGATGGTGACAGTTTTAGATCAAGATTGCGTACTGGGTATCGTAAGTTTAAGTAACCGGTGAGCTCCCTCTTCTTCACTTATTGTTCAAGTTTTATCTATTTGTTGGATTCATTGAATAATTACTTATCATTGTTGATCTCTTATATATAAATTTAGATTAAAAATACACTATGAAACAAAAGAATACAACTATATAAAAAAATCTTAATACCCATAACTACCATAGGCTGTGTTTTGTGGTGGACGACTATTGGCTCCAGATGATCTTGAAATTGACTTGAAAGTTTGTTTGAACCCATTACATAATCTTAACATATTTGGGTAAGAGAAACCCTTCAAAGTATACCCATCTGCTTCAGTTCTAACATGCCAAGTACTAATTGGAGTTGTGACATTAACTTTAAACAACAACAAGAAACTACCAGGTAATTTATGATCATAACAAAACACGTATGCAGAACTCTTTGGATTGGCTCTCGTATATGATTCTAACCATTCATTGACTTCGGTAAGAGTACCTTCTCTAAACTTAGGATGACGCACCATTTCTTCAACCTTTTTGGCAATAGCTTGGATATGCTGGAATACAAGCTGATCCAAATCAGAATATTTCTTACCTTCAACGATGAATTCCTTGAATCTACCATTGTTTCTTTCTTCAATTAATAAATGTTGGAATAAATTGTTGGCCACCTTCCAAGTCACCGTCAAATAATTTGATCCCTTTGATGAGGGACGAATAACACAATCCCCAACATTCTTGGGTGCTAAGAATTCTTCCGCTTGCTTGAAATTGAAATTATAATACAATGGATGTTGAACATTTCTAATCTTTGCAAGTTTGGCTCTTTCCTTGGCCTTTTCTCTCTTCCAATCTTCCTCCTCAGCATTGAAATCCCACTTACCACCTTCCTTAATGACTCTTGGTGCCGACGCCTTTTGAATATCTTCCTTCAACAAACTGAAGGTGGCGCTGAATGCTTCATAGTTGACTTCAAGAATAGCAGCTTGTACAACTTGAGATTGTTCAAGATCAACCCCTTTTGGAATCTTATCTTCTTCCACATTACCTTGGATTAAAGACGACGTGATCACCTTAGCAAATCTGATTCTTGCAGTTTGATCATAACTTTGGAATGCTTTACCAACTTTGGTTATAGTAACAGGCACCACAATGTTTTTGGCAAATGTCAAACTAGTTTCACCAGTCAACATTTCAAATACTTCAACATTATCCAATAATCTAAATGATCTTCTTAATTCTTCAAAATTGTTAACTAATTCTTCTTTAATCATTTGCAAAGTAGCATACTTCTTTTTCCCAAATTTAGTTTCCAATTCTTTACCATATGCAATCAAATTCAATTCATCCACTTTACTAACACCTTCTTGCATCAATTGATAGATGATTCCACCTTGCTCTTCAACTTGTGCCATATCTTCTTCATCCAAGTCAAGTGCATCAGCAGCCATCTTACGCGCCAAATCATAATCTTCAGGATGAATTCTAGTAGCATCCAATAATTCGACAGAAGTGTCTCTAACTGTGGCACCTTCATCAAATGGAATATTCAAGAATGACGAACAATTGATGAAAATATTGGCTGAAGTCAATTCCCCTTCAATCAAATCGCTTCTGTTGGATAATGTAGCACCCAATTTACTATTAATATTTCTTAACAAACCAGACGCCTTACGAGGACCCAAACCGGAAATATAAGGTAACAAACGCGCAACATAATCATCACGAACAGCTTCATTAATTTCAACCCCGACTAAATTGACAATATCAACAAAGGCCGATTCAATAGCTTCCATTGCCAAATCATTACTAATCAATTTTTGATGTTCATAGAAATTTAATGATACAATATCATCACCAAGACAAATGTATTCTAATAATGGATTTTGAACATACCGAGCAAGCCCAATTGTATATTTAGCCAATGTTGGTTTATCGGGGAATTCATGCTTGGCTCTTTCTGAGTTTTGATAAAGTCTTGCAGTTTCATCTTGACCCCAAATAACATTGATCAAGGGTGCGTTGGACACCGCTGGCAAGTCATCCACATTTGCAGTTATTCTGTGAGTCTCGACAAAGTTTTTGACACTGTCAAACAATTTCTTACTATTGGCATTATAACCTCCAATGACGATGACATCAGGTTTGGCGAATTCTAAGTTTCTGTCAAAGAACTCCTTTAACTGGCCATTGAATCGATCTTCATTTTCACGATCTCTGGCTGGGTTGTTTTCCGATTTAAAGAATTCATCAACCTTCCCTGATTCTTTCACAAACACCCCAACTACGGCACTATCAAAGTCACCTTTACCAAAAGTTAATGCCAAAACATTTGGTTTTGTTCCTCTGTCGAAACCATATGGAGTGTATGGAGCTTGATCAATCTTTGATGTAAACTTTTTACGCACTTCACCGGCAATTAATCGTTCGCATTCACGACGAAGATCTTCTTTAGTATTTAAGGCAATCATACCATTTAATTTTTTAAATGCAATACCCAAGACAGTTTCTCTTTCTTTGTTCCACTTATCAGAAATATCCGAGGAACCATCAGACTTCAAACAGTTAAAGATACATTGGAACCAACTATCATAATCTTTTGTTTCAACCTTGACGACAAGTAAACCTAAACTTTCAGCCTCCAACATCTTTAAGAATACATCCGGATGTCTTACTAAATCAGCAGGGGAACGATTGATGGCATATTTGATATCAGCATATGGGCTATGTTGGTCAATAGTTGCTCTTCCCTTTTCCGTGATTGCAACACTGATTGATGCAAACGATTTATATGTTGATCTTACCTCATGTCTGATCTTTGGGTTATGGAAAATTTCTTCTGCAAATGTCTTTCGAACTGCATCTCGAGCAGTTTTCTCATCTCTAAAAATAACCTCCTCATCTTCCACCAATTTGTCAATTAAATCTTGAGGGTCTTCCAAAGGATCATCTGTAGCATGAATTCTATATGGAACTTCAAATCCCTTAGAACTCTGGTCTTGAACGTTTTCACCAAATTCTTTAGCCGAAATACCAAATGCCTTGACAGCATCATACAATATGTTCGATCTAATTCTCTCATAAAGAGTGTATTTAGAGTGCTTCTTGCTCTTCAACTCTACTGATTCTTCATTATTCTCGTCATTGCTATTGGCCAAGTCACGGATTTCTTTTGAATATGTAAATTGAATGTAATCATGGATATCTTGGACGGCAACCATTGTATCTAACGACTTAATATCTTTAGCCAAGTCATCGTCAATTTTTAAGGATTCAACAATCTTTTCAGTATTCAATCTCTTTTCATAAAGTGAATGATATTCGAGATCTAATTGTACAATTCTCCACAAGTCATCTTCATATAATAATTTATGAACCTTGTTTTCTAAAGATCCATCAGGCTGTTCAACCTCTTGGGAATACAACAAGAAATCACGACGGTGAGTCCAAATGAACGGAACTTCATAACAATCTTTTGAGACAAACTCAACCACCTTTCCGACTGCTTCTTTGAAGGGAGTTTCCAAAAATCCACTATAAATACCTTGCTTTTCCTTAAACAAGATATTGGCCACCCAGGTCTTTTCATTTTCGAGTTCAGGACCTTCCAACTCAATATAATTCAAAGTGGCACGGTATTTTTGGTATCGTTCTGGAATATCTATTATACGAATCAAGTTATCTTCTTCTGTCAACATACGCTCTTTCAATTCAGAATGTTCAAAAACTTCATCCAATGAAGTTGGTTCTTCCCTGTCTCCACTTCCTGCATCTTCCATTTCTTGTGCTTCTAATGCCCATTCATATTCAGTACCATTCCCAAATACTTCAAATAATTGTTGCAAACTTTCTCTATCAACATTCGACAATTTTGATGTATCCAATTTGGGTCTCTTTTGAACTCTTTGACGTTCTTTAATCTTTTGTCTTCTCGTTTCTTCATCTTCATCCGAGAATTCATCTTCTTCGATGAAATCTTCAAATTCATCCAAAATATTGGTTTCACGAGGGAGCCCAGCTTCTACTGCACCTTCTTCTTCTTCTGCTTCTTCATCATCAGAGAAAATATCTGGTAATCCTGCCTTAGCCCTACGTTCTCTTTCTTCTTCCTTAGTGATAATACTTTCATCTTCATCATCTTCTTCAACCTGTCTTCGTTTCAAACGTTTGAATTTCCCCTTTGTTGAACTTTTTGCACCAGAGTTTTCCAATAACAATTCCAAATCATCTTCATCCAATTGATCGTTGTTGTAGCTCGCTCTTTCCTTATCTCTCTTTCTCTTCTTATGCTTCCTTCTTTTTCTTGATTCAACGTCTTCTTCTTCTTCGTCATCATCGACAATGAAACCTTCACGCACTTGTTTGATTGCTTCTTCATCATCATCGTCTTCATCTTCTTCCGATGAATCAACGATTTCATCTCCTGATCCTTCTGAATTGCCTGATGGAGCATCATCAAGGATCTCTTTCTCTTCTGGTTCCAATTTCACCATGTTGTTAAAATTACTTCAATACCAAAATAAAAAAACCCAGTAATACAGCTTAATAAAACAATGATAAATTATAATACAGAATGGGTTTATTAAAATGAAAGAAGCTTATTCTTGCCTTTGTGTGTTTGGATGAGATTGGAATGATGGTTTAACCAGTGAGCCTGTTTCGTCCAGGTGTGATCATACATCAATAAAAATTTCAATTCATAGAAGAAGAAAAAAAAACACTACAGTTGTATATCCGGGTGACTGTAACTGTGTATACTATGTATTCTCTAATTACTGTACTCTGCTTATAGCATGAACTTATCTATACAGAGGAAGTTATCAATTACTTTGAATCTATTAGGCAAAGCTATTCATTACCAGTAATTTCAAGTGAAAACTTTACTGATACAGTGCATGATCATTTTCTTGCTCTCTCTTAATCAGAAGATGGACCTGGTAAACATGTGCATTGCTTAACTCCACTCAAACACAGATGCCATATATTGGACCCAATCTGCAGAATATAATCTCTTTCAGAAACTAGTCTAGATGTAGTTATCTTGCTCTGTACTCATTAATATATTTGAGAAAACTATTCTCGCCGATTACCACTGTCTCAACAATAGTTTGGAGTCATCAACCATATTGACGGTTCAACTTCATATTGAATTGTCTATTCTTCTCATTAATAAAACTATCCACATCCAGCTCATCAGTCTTATTCCTCCGCCTTTTCATCTTTCTTTCCTTCGACTCAGCCAATTTCGTAACCATTTCACTCGCCGTTTGCGCATTGGGCTTATTCTCAAAATCAACAATCTTCTTCAATCCTATTTCATCAACTCCGTATTTTTCCATCAAGGACTTCTTTTGTCGTTCGTATTCGTCTTTATCAACTTTAATCTCAGAAATTTCTTTGATGTATGTTGTTTCTGCCAAGGTATCAAGGTTCTGGGTCCCGTCGACATGAGACTTGCGTTTCTTTTGTTTCGCATGCCATTTTTCTGTTTGGTCAATGGTATATTCAAGTGGAGCTTCTGTTTGTTCTTTATCTTGTATTTGTCTATCATCGCCTGCCTCTAAAGCTTGTTGATCCTGTTGTTCCTTCTTGGCCTTTAATGAAGCGAGTCGTTGATTCTTTGCATCTTCAAATATTTCTCGTTTGTTGAGTTTTTTGGATTCCTGTCTTTTCGCTTTCAAAGCTTGAAATCTCGCCAAGGCATTAGAAACCTGTGATTGTCCTTGATTATCCGACTTCTCTGGCTTTGATGATTCTGACATATGATGGTGTTCTGTGAATGTGTTGACAAATTCGAATGCTCCGGAAATTCACCAACTGATTTTGAGATGAGATTTGTTCGGGCTGATGACGAACTTGCTATTATACTCGAGTTTTTCAAGATTCTTTATAATTTGGCATCCCAAGGCTGTTTCGCTGCTAAAGCATGATCGAACCGTAATTGAAAAAAATCGGGTTTGCTAAATGCTACAAGTACTTAAACCAATATGTACAAGCAAATATATCAATGAATGTGGGGATCCAGATGTTCTATCTACAAGCCAATGCAACGTTTTTCGCTTACTCCAAATGTTGTTGACGCGACATTAATATATTTATGGACTTGCGACACCAGTAATTGGTAGAAACATCCAATATGATCCATCCCTGATCCAGAATCCAACCCCTGTCCTTGCGGGGGGACGGTTGGGATTGTTGATAAGAATCTCGGAAATCAAGGTTGTCAACTAGGCCACCAGGGATAAAATGATCCCCGCTAGTTGTACATGTAAGATCAAACATGGGGAGGGCTATTAATTTTTCCTCCTGTCAACCTCATTGACGGCCGTATATCATCCCAGAGCGACCCCACTGACCCCTTAGCAAAGTCTGGCCGGTGGTATCGACAACAATTAAACACTGTGTATACAAACAACAAGTCCAGTAATAGAGTTTTCAAGACCTTGGCATGATTCAAAATGGTACTTTCCTAATTGGGAAGGATCGGGGGACAATTGCCGCGACAGCAACTGATTTGTATTGGCATGCGAAAACGTGCAAAGCAATATGTGGAGTGATTTTTAACCTTCACAGCCTTTCATTCGACACCATTGTGATTTTCCTTCTTCAGATCAGAACCAAGCTCTCAATCAGCTAAACAATGACCCAGGAAAAGACCAAGGAAGATAAACTAGTAGATACAATTTTCAATCTCCCAAAGAAAACCCTACAAGAAATCCGAGGCAACCCCGAGAAAGTG
>JAKUCC010000772.1:0-12371 GCA_030563365.1 Hemisphaericaspora xylanilytica
CGAAGAAAATGTAGCCGAAGGGGGAGACGAAGAAGATGTCGACGACATACAACGGGAAATTGCTGACCTCAATGACGATACAGCTAAAGATGCCAGTCCAGTGACACATAAATTACGTGAGAGGACCAAAGTAGATTATACAATCCCACCTCCAATTACCAATGATTTACAATTCGACCTTCCTGCAAGACCAGGCACGCCGCGAAGAGGAAGAGGCAGACCCACCAATGTCAAGAAGAATGAATTCCGGAAAATCCTTTATCCCACAGCGGGTCCCTTTGGTGGAAGTGACGTAATTTCACTATTCGGAACTAATATTCCACCAGGAGGGATCCCAATTCCAGGAATGCCAACAACCAATAACAACTTAACAGCAATTGGTCAGAATTTATCCGACTCTGATTCCTCAGAAGATGAAATCGCGCCAATAAATGGAGAAGCTACAGTCAGCAAAAAGAAACCCAAGTCTCTGGCTAAGGTAGGTGTTGCACCAGACAGTAATTCTGTTGCAAAATTAATTACTGGTGGTTCAGATGACAGTAAGAATAAGAAGAAAAGTAATCTTAGTGATACTGATCCCTTGGGAATTGACATGAATATCGACTTTTCGGTGGTTGGAGGATTAGATAGTTATATCAATCAACTAAAGGAAATGGTGGCTCTTCCATTGTTATATCCAGAATTATATCAAAATTTCAAAATAACTCCACCTAGAGGTGTCTTATTCCATGGACCACCAGGTACCGGGAAGACTTTAATGGCTCGTGCATTGGCAGCAAGTTGTTCTACTGCAGAACGTAAAATCACGTTCTTCATGAGAAAGGGTGCCGATTGTTTGAGTAAATGGGTAGGTGAAGCAGAAAGACAATTGCGGCTTCTTTTTGAAGAAGCAAAAAATCAGCAACCTTCGATCATTTTCTTTGATGAAATTGATGGGTTAGCGCCAGTAAGATCGTCAAAGCAAGAACAAATCCATGCGAGTATTGTGTCGACATTGTTGGCACTTATGGATGGGATGGATAATCGAGGACAAGTGATTGTTATTGGTGCTACAAATAGACCCGATGCGATTGATCCAGCTTTAAGACGTCCAGGAAGATTTGATCGAGAGTTCTACTTTCCCTTGCCGGATATAGGTGCTAGAAAAGAGATTTTGAAGATTCATACCAGAGATTGGACCCCACAATTACCAGACGTGTTTGTGGTTAAACTTGCAGAATTGACTAAAGGATATGGTGGGGCAGACTTGAGAGCATTGTGCACAGAAGCGGCATTGCATAGTATTCAAAGAAAGTATCCACAGATTTATTCTACCAATGAAAAGTTATTGGTTAATCCTAGTAAAGTGAAAGTGATTGCGAAAGATTTCATGAAGGCAATAGACAAGATAATTCCATCTAGTGCCAGGTCGACATCTTCGGGATCAGCACCATTGCCAGATCATTTAAAACCGTTATTGCAAGAATGCTTTTCGGAAATCACTACCAAATTAAATGAACTTTTACCTAATTCTGTTAGTAAAGGACAAAAGAAAATTACCAACCTAGATGAAGCACATTATCTCGATCCAACGACTAAAGATGAAGACGGAGGATTTGGAAAATTACAGATTTTAAAGAACTTGGAAAGTTCTCGTATTTGTCGACCTCATTTATTAATTGGTGGCCAACCGGGTCTGGGTCAACAATATCTTGCTCAAGCAATTTTGAATTATTTGGAAGGATTTCAAGTTCAATCATTAGATTTGGGTACAATATTTGGGGATTCAACTCGTACTCCTGACCTGGCGGTTGTACAGGCATTTATTGAAGCAAGAAGGCATCAACCTTCTATTATTTTTATTCCAAATATTGACTTATGGTTCCAAATTGTTCCCTCCTCAGCTAGAGCAACTTTATTAACGTTGGTGAGAAATTTGAATAGTTCTGAACGAGTTTTGATGTTGGGTATTTCGGAAGTGGATATTCTGGAATTAGATCACGAGATCAAGCTTGTTTTTGGATTTGAGAGTGACGCGAATAATGTCTGTTTGAGATTACCTGGGCATCAACAAAGAGAAATCTTCTTTGAAAATTTGAGAAAGAAATTGTTGATGAAACCAATAGAATTTGTTAATGATTTGGAAAATCGACCAAAAAGAAAGTTAAAACAATTGCCAGTTGTTAAGTCGGGCGACGAAGAAAAATTATCTCAAGCAGCATTAGAGAAGAAGAAACTCAAAGAACAAGAGTATAATGACACCAAGCTTAAGAATGTCTTAAAGATCAAGTTAGCCGGTTTAATGGATTTGTTCAAGAATAGATACAAAAGGTTCAGGAAACCAGTTATTGATGAGAATTATTTATATCATTTATTTGATCCTTCAGTCTTGACCAATCCGATGGCACCATATGAAGTGTTGTATGAAAAATCGACGGATCCAGGACATGAGAATATGATTAAAGAGTTATCAACTGGAAGGTATTATTTCAATATGGACTTAGATACTATCGAAGAAAGGTTATGGAACGGATATTATTCGGAGCCAAAGCAGTTCTTAAAGGATATTAAAATGATAGTCAAGGATTCGATAACTTGTGGAGATCGTGAACGAATCTTGAAAGCGAATGAAATGTTAACAAATGCCCAGTTTGGTATTGATGATTTTTCTACTCCCGAGTTCTTAAAAGCATGTAAAGAGGTTAGAGAACGTGACTTAGAAAAGCAACAGAAATTGTTGGAGGAGCACAGAAAATTGCAGTTGGAATTTGAAAACACTCAAGCGATGAATTTACAGACTTTGACCAATGCGCCAATGGAGGGTGCTGAGCAGAAATCAGCCATCGATGACGATAATGCGGAACAAAATGGACTGGTGGTTAGTACCGTACCAGAAACTTCCGAGACCCCAAATGCAGTTGCTGAAACTGCCGAGGTGAATGCCATGGAAGTGGTTGGTCCAAAGGATGAAGTGACCGAAGAATCAAAGGATGAAGTTATGGACGAATCTTCGGAGCCAGTGCAACCGGAAGAGGAACAGAAAACTACGAACCAAGTCACAGAAGAAACCGACAACGAGGATGATGATTCTGAATCGGAAGCAGAAGTGGAATTAGAAGTCGATCACACCAAACAATTAATTGTTGATACTGAAAAGTTGAATGACTTGTACAACAAAGTTGTTGAGATTAGTGAAGGTTTCAATATAGAAAGATTGGAGATTACGATGGCTAGATGTATGGACATCATTTGGAAAGATAGAAATCAATGGGACAAGACGTCGACATTGGTTAAGTTGCATGAGACGTTGGAAGCGATTAGATCTTCTTTATAGATATTTAAGAAAAAGAATTGTATAACTAGTAACACAACATAAAATAACAAGACATGTTTATTTGGATAACATCAATGAATATATCCATGAGAATTGAATAGCAATGATGATGATAATAATAATAGTAATAATACACAAACGATGATGATGATGATGGTGGGGTTCAATCTTCAGCACTTCCATCACGAGGTCTATAAATGATATTTTCATCTTCCAAGGCACTGATGATATGAGGAGGTAACTTCCCGTTCACCTTAACAGCATAAAGTCCAGGGGCAAACGAATCTATTCTTAACCATCTCGCCACCCACGACCCCTTATTGTCGGCCCCGAGTGCCACTAATCCTTCAAATGAAGGTGATGTACAATCCTGGACTTGTCCTTCTTCATTGTCTTGATAGTGTAATAATGATTCACAGTTGGGACACCCACTAGTGACGAACTTCTTGAACGGTTGGATTATTCCACAAAGCATACATGCTCTCTCAGATCTGCTTGACATGGTTGATTGGTTGGTTAGTGTGTGTTGGTGTGTTGGTTGGTGATAAATGTATTAGTTGATGATGATTGAACCTAAAGAAAAAAACAAAAAATAAAAATCATGAAATTTTTCAAGCTTGAATTTGATCATTTTGGGTTAAGAGTTATACGCCTACACAGCATGTTACGGGTAGGCACAAGATTAGGAATAAGACCAATACGAAATAGTCAACATGTCTTAGGTCTACGGAATCTTTCAACCTTTGACCATCAAGTAATCATCAACACCATGACTGAATCATTCCAAGTAGTCCACCAATATACTGGCCTTCCATGGTGGGCATTAATCCCCCTCGCTACCTTCACATTAAGATCAGTATGGACAATGCCATTGGCAGTGTTACAAAGACGAAGGGTACAGAAACAATCCGAATTACGACCCATTATAACTGCCTCCAATCCGGTACTTAAAATGAATTTGGCCAAACAGGTTCAACAAGCAAAAACGAGGGCCACGAAGGCATTAGAAAAGATTGAACTGGGCGAATCCGATGATTATAATGAATTAAAATCGCCATTGGCCAATATGAAATATGAACAGATCTTACTTATGAGTGCCAAAGAAACAAGGAAGAGACAAAAGGCATTATTTAAACGTCATAATGTTCAACTATGGAAAAACTTCATCTTACCAGTGTTTCAAATCCCACTTTGGATAGTCATGTCAATAACCATGAGAGATTTGAGTGGATGGTCACTGTGGGATAATTTACACAACAAAGCGCTTGATCCTAGTTTATATACCGAAGGGATCTTGTGGTTTACTGACTTGACAGTTAGTGATCCCATGCATGTATTCCCCTTGGTGGTGGGATTAACGGCATTGGCTAATATTGAATGGTCATTTAAGACATTGGAATTGCTGAGGTTGACCCAGAGAAAGAAACTTCGGCCTACGTTTATGGATGCCATGGGGAACGTGTCAAGAATGATGGTTGTGTTTATGATGTCAATTTCGGTGCAAGCACCAGCAGCATTGACGTTGTATTGGTTGAGCAGTCAATTGTATTCATTGATTCAGAATGTGATTATGGATTTGACGATGCCAATCAGTTTCACTCCTCAAAGGAGATTGAACTATCCAAAATCAAAGAGTAAAGATGCTGTAGATGTATGTAATTAGAGTAACCCCCTGTATATAACCTAACTTACAAACTCACCAACTTATACACGCGCCTATCAGTCTAATTTGTAGGTGATGAAAAATTTCTCCACAAATTGAAAATAACCAATCAACTCTACTCTGCTTTCACGGTCATGTCGATTGATGAGATAACCTCCGCGAGTAAAACACTATACCGCCAAATAATCCAAGAACTATCGGACCAAACAACCAAAAAGTTCAACAACAACACCAAAACATTTGCTCAATTGGACCACTGGAAAGCGACCACCCTACCAACCCTCATTTCCCAACGATATCACAACAATGACTCGAAAACTACCTATATAACCAAGGATGAACTTGTATTATTAATGGATTGGAAATTAGCCAAGGGGAAATTTCGACCTACATTACCCAAATTGATCAAATCCAATGACGGCCAATTGGTGAAGGAAGTAACCACCGCCGGGTTTGGAATAATGTTGGCGTTTATGAATAAGCATAAAAGTATCAAAGCTATTCATGATGAGTATAAGAATACGATTAAGGCGTCAATGAAGGAATTGTGTCGATTAAAAGGGGTTGGCCCAGCTACTGCTAGTTTGATATTGAGTTTATTGGTTGATATTAATGATCAATTGACACCGCCGTTCTTTAGTGATGAAAGTTTTCTTTATTTGGTAAACCCATCAGGCAAGATTAAGTATAATGTCAAAGAATACGTGGAGGAATTGATACCGATGTATCTAGATATGATTGAGAGTACAGACAAAGAAAGAGTTACTATGGATGTGATTGAGCGGGGGTGCTGGGCATTGAAGATGTATGAGTTGCACAAGGAGGATAAGTTATCAAATATAACTTGGCCAGAAAAGGACAAGAATGAGAATGAAGAAGATACAGAAGATAAACCAAAGATCAAAAGACAGAAACGATGATTTTTATTATGATTATAACTAGCTAATCTTTTTGTAACCTTTTGTACTTTTATAAATCAACATGATCTTTTTGAAAATTGACTAACATGAACTTATCATCATTATGTTCAAGACTCAAGGTGTTGATATTTCGATTGACATTGTCAAATATGGTTTCCAAGTTAGAATAACGACTAAATCCAACACTGATCAATATTACATTATTGATTTCTTCTTGTAATTTGATCAATTGCTTATCGAAATTTTTGAAGATCTTCTTTATATTGGAGAGACTATCAAATGACATTTTCAGGTTAACTAATAACACCGAAGAAAGTTCATTTATCTTATTCACCTTTTCTTCAAACTGACCATACTCTGAGAGCAATGCCCCTCTATATTCGGTAGCTTGTTGATACAACTCATTATTAGCTTCCAAATGGATTAATATATGTTCAATATGTAATTTCAATAATTGCGTAAGCTTCGCCAACTTGATTTCAAACAAGATTTGTGCTCCCTTTGGCGATTTCAAAATCTGAGAATAATTCAATCCAAGGAATTCCAATAATTTATCAAATTGTTTATGGAGAAGATATTGCTTTATGGCTTGACGATTGAATGCATGCGATTTAACCAAAATATCTTCATTGTCAATCTCCTTTGAATCCTCAAGTATTGTCAAATCTTGTAAATCTTGATTGAATGCCTTGAAGGTGTCAATGTATCCCTGATGATTTAAATATCCTTTGATTAATTTGTTCAACATTGAAGAATCTTCATTTATGTTCAATAACGCATTTTCGATCTCACTACTTGTACTATCATTCTTGTTGGATTGAATCTTGTCCAATAAAGACAAATAAAGGAATCGCTGATTTTCATGCTTGAAATTATTAACATAATTGTTTATATTAAACTTAAATTCTTTAAATCCAAAATTGGTGGTAATTTTCACACTTGAAGGCTCATCACATTCTTGACTCACAACATCATTGACTTTGAATCCAATCATAGGGTAGATGGGATTATCCTTTTCTTTATCATTTGCTTCATGGTCGAATAGATTATTAACACTTCGTTTATTCTGCTGAGCAGAAGTCGAAGTTGGACTTGGTCCATTATTTCCTCCGGGAGTGGGCACCATCGCCGTCAATTCTCCTTCAGTTATTACTCGCGCCAATACTCCATTCAAAGTAATAAACATCGATTTATCAATAAAATTTATTCCACAACCAATAGTATCAGTTCTATGAATTCTAACTCGTTCATCATCATTCATCAATTTTGTCTTGAATGGAATCCCAATATCAATCTTCCCCAGATCCATCTCACTGAAACTTGATCGATTCATAGCTGAAACTCTTCTATTCATGTTCAAAACCTGTTGGCGTTGAATAGATTCGACGTTTTTCACAGAATTATAAAACGCAGCATCCTCAAAACTTACCGCAAAACTCCCACGAAATTCTCCTGGTTTGGACCCAAGTAACATTTTGAGATCGTCAGTATTTGTTGGAGTGGTTGCAGTTGCTCCAGTCCCATCGTCAAAGTCAGATTCCGAGTAGATTATCTCATTTTTGATTTTGTCTAAATCGATTTTACCAAGACCAGCAAATGAAGGTGTGGTAGATGTTATATTTGTAGGTGAAGGAGCTCCTCCTTCTAAGTTGACAAACCTTTTGCTGAATCCTGCAGCAACATTTAGAGAGCTTATTGAATTTATCGAGGAATCGCTCATTGATAGTAATGGCTTGAAATTAGTTGATTGGGTTTGTGTTTGCTCAACTTCAATTTCATAATAGAATACTCCGGTTGAACAACTCACTGGTTTATCAGTTATGAAATTATAAAAACGGTTGTTGATATCGCTAATCCCTGGTATTATAGAATTGGTGCTAGCAGATAATAGAATCTTACTGTAGCCATCTTGGTTATCAATCGTCATATTTAAATACTGCTCTAAATGATTTAAATATGGTTTAGGAATCAAAGGGACCCAACTAATTGGCAATGGATATTTAAAAAAATCTCCTTTTTCAAACTTTATAAAGCTTGGAGGGAATCTATACCTGCTAGGATTCAAATTACAATTCGTCGCTGCAATCAAATCTTTTAAACTCATGGATAAATATTTCTTATATTGCTTTGGTATTTCATCATTGAAAAGCGCCACTTCGCCAACTTTTGGAGAATGGAAAACCGACGGTTGAAATTGTTGTTGTTCCGAAGATAAATGAGAACTTAAGCTATTAAGATTGGTATCTTGGTCATCTTCAATATCTTCACCCAATAATCGGGATTTGAAGATGACAAACATCTCGTGGATTTTTTCATCAACATTCAATTCCATTGGGTTATCGCCCAATACACCAATTATTGACAACTTATATAAGATCTTTTGCTTGATTATATCATTAATTATGGGGTCATCCGAAAAGGTTGTTGGCGATTCAACATTTGGTGCGTCATGGGCTTGTTTTAAGTGTTTCAGGGATCGTTGTTCCTTCTCCTGTTGCTCTTGCAGCTGCTGTTGCTGCGGTTGCTGCTTGTAATAATATGGAGAATCTTTGGTAATGATGTTTAACTGGTGGTTAATAGTGTCAAGCTTGTGCTGTTGCTGTTGTTGGAGTAATGAACCTTTGCAAGTATTCAACAAATAGGGTGGAATGATGTACATCAAAGAAGTCGATTCCTTTTGTGGCGATGTCTTTGTGTCATTAGCTGATGTCATATTCAAAGATGTGGAGTGGAAAGTAGAAATATTGATGTATAATGAATGAAACGGGGGTAAAGATCAATCAGTGCATCAATCTTTAGTTGGTGGTGATGGTGGTGGTAGTGGTGGGTGGTCAATTCTCCAAAAAGGGGAAGGAAAACGTCATAAAAGTCCTGGAGAAAAATGTCTCCATGTCATAAAAGTCGTCAGTGGGTCATTTGGTAGCATTAACCGTGACGGAACAAGCATGTTGTTCTTATAAGTGCTTTATACCTTAGTTATACAGATTGGTTGAAGATATAATCCTATTGTGCTTTAAAGGACAAGCTATCCTTGAGGTGAATCATATATCTCATTTCCAATGGTCATCAGGAATTTAGGCATAAAAATTAAACAAGATATCGTGAAAGATTTCATACCATAAAAACCGGTCAACTGAGATTGTTGAACGGGAACTTTCTTTCGAAGAACAAATTGCCCAGAACTGAAGAAAAATCGATAGACGAACTCTTGTATAACCTCCCCATTTGTCGTTGATTCGGGTTATGTGTAGATAGAGAACTTTAACATATACAGGTGACTAATGTCGTTGGAAAATGAGTCGCGACACAACTCAGAATTTGCATCAATATGGAATGGCATTTACTTAGCAAGGGTTCAGTTTAACCAATTGAACAAATCCCCCAAATGTTACTTGCTTATCCGAATCAGGAATTCTCTATGTCATTCTTGTGATCAAGGTAAAATCAGTGGTGTAGTCTGTATTTATGGTGATGGTGAGTGTTGTTGTTTGGAGTGATGGAAATAACTAATTTTTTTTCCATCTCTTTGACTTAATCATCATTAAACCTTCTTTGATGAACCTACTTTGGAGCAGATTATATAGCAACAATGACTGATAAACTAATAAACACATTGGAACTGCACTTACGAAACATACCAGTAACCATAGTATCACAAGGTGCTGAAGCATTGGTGTTTGAGACAACCATCCATCCATATAATACCACCATTGCATCACCTACATCAACACCCACAACCACTAAATACATAATCAAATATAGACCTTCTAAACCATATAGACACCCAAAGATAGATGCTGCTATAAACAAATCACGTACTATAAGTGAGACGAAATTCATGTATAAATTACAAAAATTGAACATTAATTGTCCTTCAGTCATTCTGGTTGATTTTAATAATGCAATCATATGGATGGAATACTTGGGGTTTACGTTACCTAATGATAGAATTAGTTCATTAAAGAATTGGTTATGGTATTTAGAAAAACAAGATGATCATATAGCATGTGTTAGCGACCAGGTGAAATCTGTTTGTAATCGTGTTGGGGAGTTAATTGGTAAATTGCATATTAATGATATGATTCATGGAGATTTAACCAGTTCCAATATAATTCTATTACCGCAAGATTATGAACCGGCATTAATTGACTTTGGGTTGTCATCATTTAGCGGATTAGCTGAAGATAAAGCTGTTGATTTGTATGTTTTGGAAAGAGCAATTTTGAGTACCCATTCATTGTTTTCTGATACCTACAATGCTTGGTTATTAGAGGGATATAAGTCAATTTATACAAAGTTGAATAAGCAAAGTAAATACAATGAAGTTGAAAAGAAATTACTGGATGTAAGATTAAGAGGTAGAAAGAGAAGTATGTTGGGTTAATCAAATGTAAGATTATATACAATTGTATAATATAATATAACCAACTTATAGCTAAACGTCACCATTGACCGTTTATCAAATGAAGCTATTATATATAGCAACAAAGCAATCGTATTTATGAATCTAAAGTTTCTATGGAATAAAGCAATCAACATAAATAGTCAATATAAAGAGGAGATGAGTCTATCAATCACTAAGAAAAAAAGAATTCCTTGAGAGACATTACTTAACCAACTCTTCACCAACAGGAAATCATTCAACTATGATTAGGACAGGTATATACAGACACATCAAGCCTCAATTGGTATTTCATCGTTCGTTATCACAATATCGTCATAACCCACAAATATATATTCATGAAGTAATTCCCAACATTTATAAGTTTTCACTTTCATCAGACCCCCATTCTTTAGCCATTGGAGTTGCTCCTACTGAATCACCAACCCCAGACACATTCCAAGCCAATAGTAAATTTCTTGACTTGGTAAATAAGACTATAAAAGATAACATTGAACAAGATTTTACATTCATAATGGAGGCAGGGGTTAATAGGAGTTCATTTATGCCAATTTATGATTTACGAGAAATTCCATCATATGCCCGTATACCAGAACCAGAAAACGTATTTGGATATGTTAGAGTTGATGATGATGGAAAGATTGTACATAACTCTTATGAATCTAATCACATGTACCGTTTATGTAGTGGAACAAGTGGATTATGTAAATTTAGTGATCATATCTTAGAGAAGTTGAGAGCGCAATTGTCAGAATAAAGCGCATTGGTTCTCTACGTATTTGGGGACTTTCTACTTTGTCATTCATAGTTTAGTTTTATAGGGTAGAATAAGTAAAACCAAACAAATAAAGACACCAATAAACATTCATTTGGACATTCTGTTCATTTATTTGAAGGATAGTGGATGGTTCCAGTGAAGTTAATTCAGTCGAGGTTGATAAATTACAAAAAAGGCAAAAAGAATTGATTTTGCCCAGGATCGAACTGGGGACGTTCTGCGTGTTAAGCAGATGCCATAACCAACTAGACCACAAAACCAACTGTATACTTGGAAAAAGTGCAAAATATAAGTAGTCCTTAGGAATAAGAGGTAATCACGTGACCAAACTGGCTTCGTCAGATTCAGTTGTCAAGTCCCATCAACACAGGTAAATCACCAATAGATGTAGAACTATACACCTATGTCTTATTTTATTCGTTCGACTAAAGTGAAGGTTGGGAATTGATAGCAACAATTTTGGTTGCAGCGCAAGCATTCATCATTCTATTGGAGGGGCAATAAGATATTCTTGGGGATTGAGGAAGTTACACCATGTCTGAGTTCCTTTTCACGCTTTGTGATTTCATAACTTTTTCAAGAGAATTTTGAACTTTGAGTATCATTACTAGAACACTTTATAGGATTTCGAAGAAGAGTTTGTCGCAATTACCTCATGAGCAAGTGGAAATGCCATCATCCGAACCCTCCTCTTGTAATAATTAGCCAGTGGGGGTAGGAAGGCGGTGGGGGCGAGGAGCAAAGGGGAAGGCGGTGGGGGCGAGGAGCAAAGGGGAAGGCGACCATGTAGTGGGGGTGCTTTTGATACCTTTTTATATTACACAACACGAGATATGATTTTTATATTCTTTCTCTATTCCTTAATAGTACCTCTATATTATACCTGGCTTGAATTGCTTATGACGTAACAACCATTGAGAGGATAATAAAGATCCGGTTAATCATTGGTATATACAAGAGCCCTACAAGAATGATTTTATGATTCTTATATATTAAATCTTTATTAATACAACAACACAACCTACTCCTATTCTCTCGATATTATCCTAAAACTAGAATCAATAATATCTCTAATTTCCTTATAACTAGCAATAATACATTCATTCTCATCATTATTAACCAATAATAACTTCTCATCAATACCACAATCCAATTTATTCAAATTTATTAACACTTTTGACAAATCAACCACCCGTTTCCCCGTGGCCTCATGGTATGAATTGAAAACATAGTCATAAAATAATTTGATAATCTTACTATTGGATGTAGCAGTCACGAAATTTATCTTGGTCATG
>JAKUCC010000773.1:0-12248 GCA_030563365.1 Hemisphaericaspora xylanilytica
GGATTATATTGATAATGGGAAACAAATAGCAAGCAAATAAGACTTTAGCAATGCAAAATGTTAGCAAATGAGAATAAAACAGCGAAGCAGCTTCTATATAAAAGAAGAAGTGGTAGTGTTGTTTCTCATTGTATGGATTTTATTGTATGGGAGAGGGAGAGGGACAAGCACAGGCAAAGGGAGTAAGCGAATGGCATACCAAACATCAAATGGTTAATTTAGAGTATAATTTACAATGTAGTATTACTATATAGTAATATTATTCTACCTAGTTATCCTTTGGTTGTAAAGAGTAACTCATCTCTTTTGTATTCATCATACAATGTATACATAATTGAGTCATTCTTCTTATTCTTCATTATCATCATTAATTGATTAATTGATTAAACGTAAAAAGAAACTTTCACACTTAATCAATGAAAAATTTTTCACTTCAACTTTACTCTTTATATTTGCATTACTATATATATACATTACTAGATAGACTTAATATATATCTTGTATAGTACTACTCTATACTGGTTGATACTGTTCACTTCTCAAACAGTCAATTGTTTAACTCCACCTTTCTACCAGTTTGCACTTTTGTGTCATATTCCTTATCTAATTCAACTTGATTATCATTTCGCAGCTATACATATCACAATACACATCCACACCCACCCATCCACATATATACAAATCCACACACAAAATGACAGTGGCAATCAATTGTCACACAATAATCATCATTGGTGCTGGTCTCATTGGACCAAGACACGCCAAACATGTTCAACTAAACAAGAAAACCCATTTATTCGCCATAATCGACCCACAAGCAACCACAAAACGGATAGCAATAAAATTTGGAACCAGCTATTTCCCAACAATTGCCAAATTGATTGAATATTGCAATCGATATAATCTTCCATATCCTGATGGAGCAATTATATGTACTCCAAATCATACTCATGTACCTATTGCATTGGAGTTGGCGTCGTATGGTATCCATTTATTAGTTGAAAAACCAATAGCCATAAACTCAGCAGAAGCAAAATTATTACAACAATATACCAAAAATCGAGTGAAAGTCCTTGTGGGACATCATCGTCGGTTTAACCCGTACATTGTCGAAACAAAGAGAAACTTATCCAAATGTGGGAAAATAATCGCCATCCAGGGGACTTGGACCCTCTCAAAACCGGATTCATACTTTGCAAACTCACCTTGGAGAACAACGGCAGAATCAGGAGGAGTAGTTGCCATTAATCTAGTTCATGATATTGACTTGCTACAATATCTATTTGGACCAATATTTAGAGTATACGCTGAACCATTGTCCAAACAACGCAATCATCACGCTGATGAAGGATGCGTATTGACAATAAACTTTGAGAATGGAATAATGGGAACATTTATCTGTTCTGACAATGTTGTTTCCCCTATAAATTTCGAATCGGGCACGGGGGAGAATCCAACCATTCCAAAACATGATATTTCTGGGGTATACAGAATATTCGGCACTCAGGGAACATTGTCAATGCCCGATATGACATTTTATCACCAAAAGAATCCTAGTTGGACAAATTGTGTACATGAAGAGATTTTATCCGTTGATTGTGGGGTTTTACCATTTGATTTACAATTACAGCATTTTGTTGATGTTATTGAGGGAGTTGAGGAACCTAAATGTTGTATTGAAGATGGGATCTCGGCATTGGCATGTATTAGAGCGGTTATGAAGTCAATGGAAATTGGGATGCCTGTTAAAGTTGGCGATATTGATGATGAGTTTTAATGAATAGTTTGCATTCTTTAGTTTATTACTATGGAACATGCATTTATGGGGTGTAAATACTATATAGGATGGAAATAATAAGTTGTTTGTGTTTTTGAAATTGACAAGTTATATTCTCTCTTCGATTTAAAGAATCTAAGACACTTGATTGTCAATGTGAGTAATTCTAATCAGTTTGTTATTCTACTATTGGTAGTTTCCAATATTGGATACCATTCATTTGGCTGCAATTTTTTGCAACTTTCTTGTCAATAATTCAAGTCAATACAAAGAAACCATTGGAATGGATTTTAACGTAATTAACGGTACCTGTAAGATTCAAATCTAGATCTTCTTCAACTTAGCTAATTATAAAATAACCAACCACATCTACAAAAAAGGAATGAAGAAGAAAACCATACCCTAAATCATTTCATTAACTCAATTGTACTACGAGTCAAGTGTCAAAAAAGAAGGCAACTGCCGGTCCCAGGAATCGAACCTGGGTTTATTCGGCCACAACGAATCGTACTAACCACTATACTAGACCGGCTGGTTATATGCAAGTTGTGACACTTGAGAAAACCGGGTGACAGTGCACATAAGGCAAAATATCCTGCATATAACCATCAACCAGTAATCGTTCAATCAAATCCAATTGGAGAAAAAAATTTCAATAGAAACACACTACAAGGAATACTTTAGCACACCCCCCCTTCAATATATTCCGTGTATATACCACCACTACCATGTCCAAATTCGTCATCCCTACTGCCTTAAAGGAGTTAAGATTCCACTTATCCCAAACTGGTGAAACCTCAGCTCCATTACGTCAATTTTTAACCAAGAATTATGCCACTTTAAAATCACAACTGAATTATCAATTACCTATATTAATCAGAGAAAGTTATGGAGTCAGTCCTACCTTGACAGCTAGATTCGAAAAGGGTCGTGAAGTTAAGAATAATTTGGAAGGGTTGGATGAAGCTGGCATTGCAAAGGCATTAGAAAGTATCTTGAAGCAATAGAGTGGTTTAGGATGAATAAACCAACGAGAGAGGGTGGAAGGTTTGTCGTTTAGAATAAAGGTTGGACCTTTGTTTGTACATTATATTTATATTTGCATATTTTATATATCAAAGGAGTGTTAATACATAAGAGAAATGTGTTAATTAAAGTGGGGTTTGAAGGAAACCATTTATAACTTGTAGGAATTACCAACTTGATAAATCCCCCAACCTACACTACCAGCTTCATCATTATATACTTCTTTGAAGCCTTCACCTGAGTTTTGCGCAATACCAGCCGCAACCACAATCGGCAAGAAATGTTCCAATGTAGGATGAGCATCTCTCAACAATCGATTCTTCTTCAAATCAAGCATCCCTTTCAACAAATCATCCGATTGGGTCAACGTCTGCGTCAACAATTGATTGAATGGTTTCACATATGGCATAACCTTGCCGGGCATTTGGAAACCTCTGCCAAGATCATATAAATTATGCACACTCATCCCGGAACAAACAACCATTCCCGAAAGATATCTCTGTTTCTCCTCATCCCAAACCAGTTCATTTCTAAACTTACTCAACAACTCACCCAACTTGAAATGGCCCTCGAAATCACCATCTCGTGAAGTCAAACTAACTTGAATAACCGCCGTATCGGGCAAATCCAACCCCTTTTCACCTGGTTGTGGGATCGTTTGGGTAGTATAGTCACTAAAGGCAACCTTGAACGGAACCCACACACCATGATCTAACCCCCTATCACTCACACGAGTATTAAACCCCCCTGATTCCAATACCTCAACCACCGAATTCACAATCATGGGAGAACTCAAACTATGAAACTCTTCCGAATACATATATTTCGGAAATCCATAAAAGTCATAAATGAGCGAATTCTCCTCAGTGGGTCTCGTGGGTAAACTAATCTCAATTAGATTTGTCCCCAGGGATTGCCAGTGGGCACTCACGACGATTATATAGTCTGGTTTCCAGGTTTTGATGGTCTTCCCAATCTGTTTCACGGCGGCATAGGCGCCGGCGTTGCCGAATGAATCGGTGGGATACATGAACGAAGGCGCTCCATGACTGAAGAAATAGGTGGGGAAGGGATTGGTGTTCTTTATGAATTTCGTGAGTGGTGCCATTGTTGGAATTGAAGAAGAAGATGCAGTGGTGGTTGTCGGATTGGTTGTGAAGAAATAGTAATATATGATTGATACTAATATGGGTATGGCATATATTAGTCTCATATAGTAGGAAAGGCTAGTTTAAACGGCTATTTATAACTAGGGATATGGTTTCTCCTTTGGCTGGGGTCATTGTGGGTCCCCTTAGTAATAAATATACTCAACGATGATTATTCATCAATGACAGATAATTTGGAAAACGGATTTATGCGAGTTTACTGTTTTATTTTTTTTTTATTTTTTTTTTTGGCGACTATTATTATTATTATTATGTAATGGATGACAAATTATTTTTTTATTATTTGTAAATCCGTCATTAAATGATTAATCCGATTGGCACCCACATTCACTAAACACTGTGTTGTAGCAATGTCGTTATTTGATGACTCTCTCTACTTTCAGAAATTGCGTAGGGCTTACCATGGGCGGACATTTCACTTGGAAGGGGTAAGATCAGGATTACACCTATACACACGGAATTTGGGTGTTCCGCAACCGTAATCTCACTTGCTACTTCATGTGATTCTACAATAAAACGATTTCTTAGATTAATAATTTCCTAACATGATTACGTCAATCAGAGATAAAGAGTAGAAACATTAAAGGAAAACAACTCTATTTTAGTCGATATATAAACTTTTTTATCTAGTCTAATATGAAAACCTATATACAAAATTCAATCAAAGTAACATCAAAACTTTTTCGTAAATACTCATAAAAACATAAATTGGCCAAACCTGTAGGCCTTTTAATAGCATTCTCATAACAACATCACACAAACAAACATCGCCAATAACGATTGCACGCCACTCAAAACCTTACTTCCCGAATTATCAAATGCGGAAACTTCTGGCGCAGTAGCTTCTGGCCCAGAAACACCACCTTCTCCACCACTCATCGTCGCATCTCCTCCTCTACCTCCACCTCCTCCTTGGGTCTTGGTAACCAAAGTAGACATCACCCAACTATCCTTTGTCCGTTCCCTTTCGGCATCGGCACCACGCATAGTCATGGTAGTAACAACCCCATCATCCATCGTCGTAACCACAACGGACATATCCTGATCTTGTGGGAGTCCAGTAGGTGCAGCAAGCATGGTGGATACTGTTCTGACTGTTCCATCGTGGGTGAATGTGACAAGGGCGTTGTATGATTTAAGCGGCGTCATTGGATCAAATGTGACTTCGATTGGAACGACGACTGTCATGGTTGTGGTTTCATCGTCGATGGTTAACGTGACCGAACTCTCAAATGGTACGGGACCGTTGGTGCCTGGTGCTTGCCCTGGTGCTGGTGAGTTACCCTTGGCTGGGTTTGCTTGTCCTGGTGCTGCTTGTGGTGAATTACCGTTGGTTGGATTTTCTTGTGCGGGTGGCGAGTTACCATTTGCTGGATTTTCTTGTCCTGGTGCTGCCTGTGGTGAATTACCGTTGGCTGGGTTTGCAGGTGCTTGTGGTGAATTACCATTGGTTGGGTTTGCTGGCGAGTTACCTCCGGTTGGGTTTGCTGGCGAGTTTCCCCTGGTTGGATTTGCTGGTTCGCCAGTAGGATTCAATGGTGATTTAGTTGAGTTAGCGCCTGGATTTCTACCGCCAGTAGGATTGGCTGGGTTTCCAGTGGGGACTGTTGATTGACCAGGTAATGGTTTCGAAGCGCCCGAGTTCGTAACAGCAGTCTTTGGTGCTGGTGGGACAGTACCTGTTTTATCGGTTGCATTCGATCCTGTGGCAGGTTTAGTGGTTGGTGTGGTTGGATTGGTTGGTCTTGCCGGGTTTCTGCCTGTGGTTGGATTAGATCCGGTTGAAGGGTTGGTTGGCTTGGCTGGATCGGTTGCAGTGGTAGGTTTTCTTGCTGTGGTTGGATTAGTTCCTGTGGTGGGCTTCGATCCTGTGGTTGCATTCGATTTGGTGGTTGGATTAGATCCAGTAGTTGCATTCGATTTCGTGGTTGGATTGGATCCAGTGGTTGGCTTAGTTCCAGTGGTTGGGTTGGTTGCAGTCGTAGGTTTACTTCCTGTAGTTGGACTAGTTGGAGTGACTGGTTTGGTTGCAGTGGTAGGACTTTTACCTGTAGTTTCACTGGTTGGAGTTTCTGGGTCCTTTGACGTGGCAGTATTGGATGAAGTTGTAGGGTCCTTTGAAGTTGTAGGGTCCGCTGAAGTAGCTGGGTCCGCTGAAGTAGCTGGGTCCGCTGAAGTAACTGGGTCTCCTGAAGTAACTGGGTCCGCTGAAGTAGCTGGGTCCCCTGAAGTAACTGGATCTCCTGAAGTAGCTGGGTCCCCTGAAGTAACTGGATTCTCCTGAAGTAGCTGGGTCTCCTGAAGTAACTGGGTCCCCGGAAGTAGATGGGTCTGGTGCAGCAGAAGTTTCATCAGTCGTAACGTCAGTTTCAGTCTCAGGAGCTGAAGATGAGGGTTGATCAGTATTTGAAGTAACGGGACTCTCGCCTGTGGTAGGTTGGTCTTCAGTCGTAGTACTGTCTTCAATTGTCTCTGAACCGTCGGTTGTGGTTACTTGTGGATCAGCAGTAGTTCCTTCAGTTTCTTCTGATTGCTCGCTGGTGATAACTACCACAGTAGATGGTTCATCCTCCACAGTGGTGGGTTCAACCTCGGAAGAAACCTCTTCAGGCACAGTAGTAGATTCAGCTTCAGTAGGTTCGGGATCAACACTTGTAGGTTCTGGGTCGACAGTGGTTGTAGCTTCAGGTTCTTCAGCTGTGGTTTCAGTTTCTTCAGCTGTGGTTTCAGTTTCTGCAAACTTCGTAATAGTAACCCATTCACCTGGAGCAGTTGTAGTAATGATTACAGTATATGTAACTGTTCCGTCGACGAATGTTGCTTCTTCAGGATTGATACCGGGGACTTCGGGCTCGTCTTGCTCGACACAGTCCTGACAATCACATTCAACGCATTCAACTGGGATGGTGGGATAAGATATTTCGATCCCACCTCCTTCGATAGTTTCAACTGCTAGGGATCCTTCGTTATATCCATCTCCAACTTCAATTTCATATACCAAATCTCCATCATTAATTCGAATCACACCTTCTTCTGAATCATATGTATAAAACCAATCGTCGGTTTGGGGAGGAGGCAAGATGATAATGTTATCACGCCCAAAACTTGCAACGCTTAACTCAGACACGGTAGGTGAGTTAATCACAAGCCTGGTACCGCCATCTAAACAAATCCGGGATCTCACATCACCTTCAACAACTAAAGTCGCCTCAGAAGCTCTAATAAAACCAACTTCTTCTGGTTCAGCTCGCTTTTCTAAAACTACTTCGGATGTAATGACAACCCGATTGTTATTGGCACAAATAACACCTAAGTTTGTCATTCGGTTAATTTCAACATCAGCGGAGTCAATTTGAACCAATCCTGGAGAATCATTGTAAAGTTCTTCTAAAACGAACGATTCTCCCTTTTGTACGAGGACAGTTCCTTGATTGTTAATCTTGGTAGCAAGTCTGAGTGAACCCAGAGTGGGATTGACAACAAAGAGAGAACCACGGTTTGTTATCTCTAATCCGTGAATCTCCTTCAAGATATCATTGTCAAAACTACTGCCCATATAGAAATTTCCAGTTTCTTTTATATCAATGTTTTCAACGTAACATTCGACTATATCAACAAATGACAAATCGGCGTTAACACGGTACCCCTCTTCTACTGGAACCTCATTTCTAAGAACTAGTAGTTCATCAACCTCCACAACATTAGCGTGGGAAATAGTTTGAAATAACAATAAATTAATTATGAAAGATGTTAAGTAAATCATGGTTAGTGTTTTTGATTAATTGGATAAAGGGAACACGTCAAGAATACTGGCTAGGTTTGTGTGAAAGTTGACCTCTATTTATATTACACAAGATTTGATACTGTAGATATTTTTCTCATTTGTTAAAAAGTAGCAATGACATAATATGGTTGTTGGGATTAGAGAAGTTTCGTAATATAATATCTGGAGTTAAGTGAAATCTTGTGCCTTTCGATCTAATCACCGCCTTGCCAAGGTGACATATGCGATGATGGTGATGATCATTTTGGTGCTCACTAAATAATATTTCAAATTGGAGTTAGTGAGTGGGTGAGTGGTTGAGTGAGTTGGCTGCAAAAAGGAATTTTAAAAAATATCGCAACAAACCAAAAAAAAAAAAAAAAAATAAAAAAAATATTTTAAATTAAAAAAATAAATTATTATTTAATAGACCCATTTCAATAAAATAATTATGAGGTCACCAATCAACCAATCATCATCCATTTACCTCATTTACTGGTGCTTCATAATAATATACCTAATCAGGTAATAGTAAACAAGGATTATTGGCAGAATCAACATGAAATCGCCTGATCTCAAATAAATAATATTTCATGTCTACATGCTGTCATCAATACCACTTACGAGTTTAACACCATTCAAGAAAAGAAATATGCTCCCAATCCAGGCAATTATTCTAGATTTTGATATATGTCACAACCAACGTCATCTTCGTATTATTCCATCTGTTCATGTCATATAGATTCCCAAAGTCGCTCCCAAACGGCGTTCAATTTAGTCACTCAACGGATATGAGCACTTGTTTTAAATCTCAGATCACCCTCCCCCAATTTGATCAGTTTCTGTGATCCATATTTGATTACATAATATTATTGGTATTACGGAAATAGCTAATGCCGTACACTTGGATGACTAGTTACACCCCCTTTTTAGGGCACTGGGGAGCAATAAATTAATCATCATTTACTAGATGACCATCTCATGTTATCAAGGACTGTTGTTTATGGCCAAGAAATATTATTTGATGACCAAATTAAGAATAGCTGTTGTTTCTGTTATCAACTCATCTAGGATGTTGTATTGACCTGTTATAGTTCCAAAGACAAGGTTGGTGATATCTGGTTAGCTTAGGGTGACGTTACACACAACATGACGTATAGCCTTTTGCCATCAATGACAGTATTACGAAAATGGCTGCGTTTGTTTGAAGGAAAGATACGATGTTGTCTCATGTCATCTGATGACGGAGATACCTTCTTTGCGGACTTTACATTTATGGATTGAGTTTTGATATTCCTTACCAGGGAGAACATCGTCGGAGATAGCATGCATCCAATAAGCGAATGCGAGGCAAGTATGACATATAATGAATGGCTTAATTTGGTACGTCCTGTAAATTGATGACCAATATTTCAATATTATTGCCCCCCTGATAAGGAGTTTTAGCATTCCAAGCTATTTAATGCCATATGCCACAAAGGCAAATAATTGCTAAGTCCGAGATAAGGAGGAATTATGCAAGTTACGAATATCATTCTTGAAAATCGAGGCGTCCCTTTTGTAAATATGTCAATTCATAAATTAGTATCAACAACACAGCATCATGTTGGAAGATTTATGAAAATATCCACAAGAGAAACCAGTAAGCTCAGCGTCCAGTACAAGTACAATCCCATAAATTACTTCACAGGAGGATTCGCCCAGTTCGAATCAATACTATTTTGAAGGTATAGTGCAGATTAGGCTTTATTCAAGTTGCAACTAGATTTCCCAGCAGATTTATCATCCCCCTGAAAAATGGCCGTGCATGGTTGGAAGTGAACCACACAAGGGCGTTACGAATTTTGTGAGAATTCCATCAAATGGACTATCCATTACGTATAATACATGTTTCATCCTATTTAAGGACCACAAAACTAATCATAACAATAGTAACTACAGTGGTAGATGAGTCGTTATGCCATTCCAAGTTGTAGTAATCATCAGCGACAGATTTCTATTCCATTATCCAATGGGCTCGGCCGCCGTACGACCTCATATTAGTAACCATACCATTCGTAATATTCCTACCTGCTAAGCCGAAGGGAGCGTATATGTAGATTGGTGATAGGTATCCAGCCACAGGATATTATATGTGATCATTAGTGGGCGAAGCGGTATTGTGTGGGACTATGCGTCATAGTCATAAAAGTGCCAAAAGTACTATTGTCAGTTGTGGGAAAGATTATAAATAGAATCCTTTATGTAAACTCTCGTAAACAGGGTGCATCTGCTTCACCTGGCCAGAGTGAACATTGTAACCAAATGTGAATGACCCATGAAATTGGGTTGATGATGGGACTTGGCTGCATACAGTTGCATTTTATGGGGTTACTAGGTTTCTGTGTGAGTTGTTAACCCTGTATAGTTACTATGTTATTATAGAGTATACCAATCAATGGGTTGATTAACAAAGAGTCAAGTCAAGTTATTGTGATGGCGTCTACTCTCGTGTAGACTAGTCTAGTCTAGTCTTGCCTTTTTAATTGTAATTTGTATGCAGTAGAGATGCAACTTTGAAATTTCACATTTTATCCTGAAATTGAAATTCAAGTTTTGCTAAAGTAAAGTTAATTTTACAGCAATCAATCAATCAATCACTCAATCAATCAATCACTCAATCAATCAATCAGTCAATCCAATCCAATCCAATCAAACCAATCAATCAATCACATGAGATGATGATTATTTAATCTTTTACAATTCAACTTCCAAACACACATTCTTATTTAATTTACTTGATAGTTTCAACCAAAGCACATCATCATCATCTGATATTATGGGTCTATTCACTAAACGAGTATGTACTTCAATTGACTTTTAACAAACCAAAACGCTTTAACTCATACTAACCAATCTATCATCACAGCAATCAAGACCAGAGAGCTATTATGGCTTCGCAAAATACACCAATGACACAAGACAATCAGACCAATCACAATCACAATATGCATCATCACAACCATCATCTCCTCAAAGAAATACTACGGATGCAGGAAGGGCAGCAGCAGTGGCTGCACTACGTATACATGGTCTGCCAACTAAACCCCAACAACCACATCAACTGCAAATGAGTCCACGAAGAACAGGTGCACCCCAACGAGCCCGTCCAAAATCGCAAATAGCCTATCGAACACCTGGATTGACCGACAGATCCAATTCACTTCAACAATACATATACCATCCCAGGGGATCATATACTCCAGGCAGTCCCATTATCCCCAATGCTAGGAGATATAGCAGTATGACTAGTGCTTCTAACTACCAATCAATTGATGGAGTTACTGCTGATGTACCAATACCCGATGAAGGAGGAGAAGAAGAAGAGGAGACAACTATAATAACTACAACCACAAGGAAAGTTGTCGATTCACATGGAAGAACGCAATCAATTACCACAAAAACGGTGAAAGTCTTACCTGATGGATCTAACATCATTGAGACTACCACTAAGAATATCTCCCGCACAAGTTCACGTGTAAATTCATTGTCATCAGGATCGCACCCTAAACTTAATTCCCTAACAATGCATCAGAACTTGAAAAAAATTGACGAACACTTAAGTGACTTCGACTACGATTATCAGGTTGATTCCAGTCATCTAGATGACCCCAGGATGAAATTGCATTTGAATCTACAGGAAGATAATACCAAACATACAGAACCACAGGACATAAAGCAATTGGAACCCGAACATCAACACTTGAAACCTGCCCTTAGTCCGGAACGTGCAGGATCCATAGTAAGCTCAGGCTCAAAGCCGCTAAGGTCAATATTAAAGAATTCAAGAGCAAGCTTAGATCTGAATGGAAATGCAATATCACCACCTGCATCCAATCCGATCCTGCCAAAAATACCACAAGTAACCGAGAATGCCAACACGAAATCCACCAGTATGGCATCACCTGTTTCATCTATTAAATTCGATAACCATCCCCAAACCATTCATATTCCGCCTAACCCCAAATCGCAAACAAAGACAAAAGCAAAATCAAAAGCAAAACCGGCCACTTCATCACCTACGAAAGAACAACAATCTGATGCTGATTTATATGCGGCGGCCATGAAGGTTGCATATCAGAAAGTATATGGTAATCGAGAGACACCTGTCGCAGTTGATGAAACTGATTTGAAAAAGGCAAAAGAGAAGTATTCCATTGCAAACCATCCAGGAGAGATTCCTGAAAGGGAGAAACATTATACAGGTCATAATAAAGGTTTCGCTATTCATTCGATGCGTGATAATGGTAATGGAACAACCAAAAAGTCTACCAGGAAAGAGCGGGCGAAGGAAGAAAAGAAAATGGCCAAAGAGAAAGCAAATGAAGAAAAGCGGATACAGAAACAACTTGAAGTGGAGGCAAAGAAGGCAGAAAAAAGCAAGAAGAACAAAAAGTTGAAGTTACCATCATTCTTTACGCATAAGCATAAACATGAAGTTGAAGAATCCGAAGAAGAGGGGGAGAGAAATATT
>JAKUCC010000774.1:0-12144 GCA_030563365.1 Hemisphaericaspora xylanilytica
TTGCAACAATTAGTTTATAAATTTCCCAATATGGTGAATACGAACAATCCAATTTATTAGATTTACTAACTAGCTAATAACAATTCATCTCAATTTGATATACTATTCATAAACTACTGTATGGACCTCAGATTATGTTATTTGGTTGATGGTTCCCTTGGCTAACCAGGTTCTTGTTGGTTAAACAGAAATGCTGAATGTCGTGTGGTTAATTTCCAGAATCTTCCATGAGTAAATCATGAGATGTCGTTTTCTTCTTATGATCAATTTATTGTATACGATTGAGATTGGGATAACCAACACGACATTATTACCCTTTTGGGAATATATATGGATGGTTTTGATCAATTTTGCACGCACACTCTAACTAATTAAAAAAGTTGATTCTTTTTTCTTTTCTTTTTTTTTTTCTGTTCGTTTCACTTTTTTTCTTCTCTCTCTCTTTAATTTGATCAGATTCAAATCACTCATTCATACAACCACCACCACACACACACACTATAGCATATCATGTCATTAAAACGTATTAACAAAGAGTTATCAGACTTAGGAAGGTATGCATTTTATTTTCTATCGACGAAGTAACAAGGGAGGAGAGAAATGGATGTATGGAAGAAGGAAGCGCAAGATTTTGAGTGACGAACCGGACAATGGCGGTGTTTACGCGCACAACTCTAGATGTTCCACGTCAGCCATTAGTTACAGACATATCCATCACAATATTAAGTATTCGAGGTATGATCTAATCAAAAGCAAATGTATTATGATAATAAATATGTCCCCATCACCGTATTGGAATATAGTTGTGGCACTCGGTGTTGTTCACTGGTTTCTGAATTGAGTCAGCCCAGTGGCGGCGGATGAGCGGTTTTTTTCCCTCTATGAAAGTTCACTCAACCAGACAATTTACAATGAACAACGAAGATTACCCATTCCATGCTTCCCCATATTTCTCTCTAACCATGGATTAAATTGTGAGCATATTGACTAACATTTTCTTTTAGAGATCCACCATCCTCATGTTCCGCCGGTCCAATCGGTGACGATTTATATCACTGGCAAGCGTCTATTATGGGTCCACCAGATTCTCCATATGCTGGGGGTGTATTCTTTTTAAATATTCATTTCCCAACTGATTATCCATTCAAACCACCAAAGATTGCTTTCACTACTAAAATCTATCACCCGAATATCAATGGTAACGGTAACATTTGTTTAGATATCTTAAAAGATCAATGGTCTCCAGCTTTAACTATATCTAAGGTCTTGTTATCCATCTGTTCCTTGTTAACAGATGCAAACCCAGATGATCCTTTGGTTCCAGAAATCGCCCACATTTATAAGCAAGATAGAAAGAAATATGAAGCTACTGCAAGAGAATGGACCAAGAAGTATGCCGTTTAAAGAAAATAATTGAACTTATTGATATAGAGAAGGTCCGAAAAGAAACACATACACATATATACGCACAGAATGTGTTTTCTATTTCCCACTGTCTTAAATAATTTTAATGTGAATAATGATCAATTTGAACCAAAGTTGTCTTTTTTTGTATGGTTATTTGAAAGATCGGATTGTCCCATTCTTTCAGTTATTGTATAGTTAAATCTCTGGTTCTTTCATTTTTAATAAACGCACTTGGTTGGGTACATCTGAGTATACTAGGATGAGTTTTTATCAATATTGTAGTTGGAACAAGCGATATGTCTCACTCTGGCTTTATTTTCCCTGTTGTAGATATCGGCACTAACAGTCAAAGAAGAATCTCCTCAAGGTCCAAAAAATTTTGTGTGTCTGGGCCAAAAAAAAAAAACTCGAATCTAAATACAAAACAGTCATAGTAAATTGTGAAAACTTGCAACCACTTGGCATAGAGTTAATCAATCGTAATTTATTGTAAGGGACATAGCAGACAGTACTGTCTTTAACCAGAATATCGGCAGTAGCAAAAATATTAATCTAAGAATTCAAGAAGAAGGAGAATATTTAGCTTTATAAATCCGGATTTTTACAGATCTAGCCCATAGAATCAATACGATAAACATACAAACAAATATGGAGAAGTTAGCTTCATTCCAATCGAGTGATCCAAAGAAGCTATTACAATTAGCTCAGAAACTAAATGAGCGGAAATTCTTTGAATCATTCTTGAATGAGTCTCAATTCAAAATCATCAATTACATCATAGCATTGAACAATGTTGAAGTATGGTCGAATTTCCTAGAAGGGAATTGCTATATTTCATATAAAGATGATATTGATAGGACGAAACCTGCCATGGCTAATAGTGACACACCCAAGGAAGATCCCAAACAAACAGCGGAAGACATCAGTATGATTATCGAAGCCCAAGATGAAATTGCATTTGAAGAAGGAATCAAAATGAGCAAAATGTTGGCATTACATATTCGATACTTGCTTTGGGAGAAAGCTATTGATTTTTATTACAGTTCGAAAGATCTCGACGCTTCACTGGAATACATCGAGGAAGTCACTGATGACTTCGAGTTGATTGATTCATTAGATGCTCTTGATGATAGTGAGGACAAGTCGGAAAAGGCTCCAGATGGAGCAACGGATGTGATTAAAAAGCCAGTGATACGAGAAATAGAGGATGATTATGACGATGATTATGATGAGGATGAAGAAGAAGAAGGGAAGGAGGAAACGAAGGGAACCACAGGTGACAGCAAAGAGGCGGACGTGACTACAAACGCGAATCACCTCAAATTCAATTCAGAGAAGCAGTTAGTGCTAGAAATACCGAAATCAATCTTTGTTGGAGAAGTCAAGGAGGTGGCAACAGAGAATGTCGATCAACCAGATGCAAATGTGTCATCGTCAACTCTTACAAAGGGTGCTGCCAGGAGCATGTCTGCTTCGCCAAATTCATCTGCAGATGTTAATCACGGTACAAAGGAAGATCAAGATAAGCTTATCCGGGAATTCAATAAAGTATATCATAATTTTGAGTACGATAGAGACACTCTACTTAAAAGGCGAAAATTGGAAAAGTCAGATTTACAGCTTGAGGATTCAAAAGAAAATGGTTCCTTGGATAATCGCCATAAACGCAAACACTCGGTACACATGGATATAAATTTGGGGGCGGCTTCAACTTCCTTACAACATTTGATAGCTACCATTCAACTGAAACGTGACCAAGTTCCATTGAATGATCATGATTTAAGAAATCTTTTCATGGATGTGCGTAAAAATCGTGGGAAATGGGCAAATGATGATCGAATTGGCCAGGAAGAATTATATGAAGCATGTGAGAAGGTGGTTACTGAACTAAGAGGTTATACTGAACATTCAACACCGTTCTTGAACAAAGTGTCAAAACGAGAAGCACCAAATTATGGATTAATAATTAAAAAGCCCATGGATTTAAATACGGTGTTGAAAAAGCTCAAAGGATTGGCATATAACTCCAAACAAGAATTCGTGGATGACTTGATGTTGATTTGGAATAATTGTTTGACATACAACGCCGATCCTCGGCATTTCCTTAGAGCTCATGCTTTGGCCATGCAAAAGAAAACATTGAAATTGGTACCCACAATACCAGATATTACAATTAGAAGTCGCGCAGAGGTTGAAAAGGAGGAAGAAGCAGAAAACGTCGATAAGAAGGACGAGAAGTTGCATGGTGGTAAATCAATGAAAAAGGGGAGGAAAAGATCTCGTCAAGACCAGATCAAGGCAGAAATGGAAGCAGCAAGGACTCCCTCGGCTCCAGGAACACCCATGTCATTTGCCGATTCTATAGATGATAGCAAGCAGATTTCCGAGACGCCGGGCCCAGAGAACGGAAATATGTCGGGAGAAGAAGACGAGGAAGATGATGAAGAGAACGACAATATGGCAGGTGCAAATGGAGTTATTGCAGAGGAAGAAGACGAGGATGAATTCGACCCTGAATTACAGGCATGGAGGGCATTTACGGCCAAGTCGAGAGCTAATTATTGTTCTGCGAGGGCGGCGTTGTTTGACGAATCCGGACATTTAAGGTCAGACGGGGTGGCGATTATCAGACAATCCAATGAAATGGCAAATTTCAATCAATATTTAACTAATAAGGAAGTGATTTCAAAAGCGACAAGTTTATTGGAAAATGATGAACCTTATTTGTTAGAATATGATGTAACGGGTGGTATTCCTGGATTTGCATATAGAGGAATAGACAAGGAGGAAGAAGACAAACGTGAGGAAAGTCTAGCGGATGCCTATTTGCAACAGACTGGAGGAGATGCGTCGAAGATGAAGTCAGGATTTGTGTTGGTTAATGATGAAGGATTGAATCAATTGTATTATGAGAACATTTGCGAAATTCAGGAGATTAGGAAGGTCTGTTTCAAAATCTCGTTGATTAGACAGATGCAAACCCAGCAGTTTGTTCACCATACACAAATGAAACAACCAGAAATCGAGAAGGTGAAAGAAATCGATGTCGATGCAGCTTCCAAATTGCCGAGCCGTGATCCGCAAACCAAAGAAATTCAATTCTCGGTATTGCGAAGGAATGTTGCCAAAATTGCCATGCAAACTGGGTTTGAAACTACCGAGCCATTTGCAATTAATACTCTTACCCAGATTGCAGAGAAGTATTTGGGAAATTTGGTTAAATCTATCAAGCTACATTCCGAGACAAATTCAAAGAATAAACTTAGTCCAAGCGAGATTTTATTGTTGTCACTTTTGGAGAATGGTGTTGATAAACCTGACGACTTATACACATTTGTTAAAGAACGGATTATCAAACAACAAGATAAATTGAAGGATCTTCGGGTGAAGCTATCAAACTTTTTAAAGGATTTGCTTCGACCTGGATTGGAGAACTTCAACGAAAAGAGTTTTGAGGATAATAGTGAACAATTTATGACTGGTGATTTTTCCAATGATTTGGGTGATGACTTTTTCGGATTCAAAGAATTGGGATTGGATAAAGAATTTAACATGCTTAGTTCTTCAATTCCTGTTTACTTGCTCCATTCGCGGTTACACAATCAGTTTATCAATCCTACTGGTGCAAGTAAGCGCAATAGATATGAAGATTTAAACAGCTACGAACCAGGAAAGCTTACTGTTGCGGATGTTAAAAACCAAGTGGGGATATTGTTACCATTTTACACTAAACTTAGTGAAAAGTCCAAAGCACATTACGTTAAACAACAAAAGAAGAAGGGGGAGTCGACGGAACTACCGGAGGATCATTTGTTGTTACTTATTGAAGATGAAGAATTGCCGCAAAAACAAAGAAATATTAGACCCAGAATGCCACCAACAGGGAAGATTACTACGATTAAGAAGAAGATCATTGCTAATTCGTTCTTCCTTCCTGAGGAAGAGCCAGAGGTACCAAAACAAGAGAGCGTTGCGCCGCCAGTGGCTGAAGTTAATAATGCTAGTGTACCTGATGAATCTATTGATCCTAGTTTGGGTTCTTCGAAACAGGCCGAGGAGTCTACTGTTGAAAACACTCTTCAAATTAAATTGGAAGCCTAACTTTTGTAACATTACTGATACATAAATTAATGCTGTACTAATACGCCTAGAATTTTTGTAAATACTATAAAGCTCTATGTATTTGGACTGCACGAGGAAGGAGATGTACGTGTGTTATATTGGGGTATGTTTCTGGAAGCGGGTCCACACGTGGAACCCATTGTAGGATGCACATAGTGAAGAGAAATCTTTGACAGACAACGGAAAATTTCCATGGAAGTTCGAAAAAAATGTGACACCTCTTTTGGCAACCAAATTGAAAAAGATAAGCAGTTGAGTCACTAAAATATATCAACCTTTGCCTTCAATTAGTATATCCTAAAGTAATAACCACTGCAAATGTGTTAAATACAAATATGAACAATAGTGAACCGACAGTTAATTTTGCCACCCTTACCAAAGACGACCTAACCAAAAGAGATGTATTTGGAAGAACTCTTCTCCATCTTGTCATCCTCTGCAACAGACATGACAACCTCCGTACCATTACCAAAAACCCCAATTTCAAACTGGCATTAATGGTTAATGACTATGAAAATGGTTGGAACTGTATGCATTATATTATCTTTTATAATAGGTTTGCGTGTTTGCGGGTATTATTGGATTATTTGAAGCAGAATTCGATTCAGAACAATCTATTTGGGTTGAATTCTCCACTTATAGAGTTGTTGAAGTGTAAGGACCGATCCGGGTATACGCCGCTACAACTACTAAATAATGATTTTAAGAATTTAGTGTGGATACCAGACTATATCAATGAAAAGAATGAGTATCATTTGTTGTATCGGTTCGCCGACAATAGAAGCACGGATGGCGAGGAAACAGAAAAGAAGGATGATTCGACGGGGATAAAGTATGCATCGATACGATCTCCGGAAATACCGTGGAACGACAAGCGTGGGGGATCAGATATTTATGTGCTTGGATGCAATAGCAATAATCAACTAGGGATGGGAGATGCAACTGATCGATCGGTGCCTTCACGAGTACCACATGATGCATTTAAGATAACCACTGAGCAAGATTCAGCAAGTGAAATACTAAACAAACCGAGATATAAACAAATTGCAATTTCCAAGAATCATTCAGTTGTGGTGACAAGTTCCGGGGATGTCTTTTCGTGCGGGATTGGTTCAAGAGGGAGATTGGGTCATGGAATGGATGACTTGAATAATTATTTCCGATTTAAACGAATCAGATATTTCGCAGATGATTTGGATACTAAAGTTGTCAGAGAAGTTGCCATATCGAATAATCATTCATTGGCATTGACAGCGGATAACCGAGTATATTCATGGGGGTTGAATAGTTATAACCAATTAGGATATGATACTGCACCAATATCGAAAAGGAGTCACTCAAAGGAGTATTTAGATAAGTTCCAAGCGACTCCATCATTAGTGTCAGGGGACTTACGAAAGAATTATGAGCCTATTTTGGGAATTTGTGTTTCGAAAGTTCATTCCGTGGCTTATTCTAAGAATTGTTTGTTCTTTTGGGGACTCAACGTGGGACAAATGGGGATCTCATATACTAAGGGGGATATTGATGTTAAACTATTTGAAAGGTCCTTTCAAGGAGAAATCCAAAAGACTCCAAAAATGGTTCCGCTTCGAGATGATATCAAATTCGTTAGCGCCAGTGAAATATGCACACTTGTTGTCACAACGTTGAATGATATACATGTATATTACAATTACCAACATTTCAAGTTGCCGCGAGTTCCCAGTAGAGTATCTGGAGATAAACAGTTTGATATTTTCACTCCAGTTGCGCTTACCAAGGCTGCGGTTATAACTAAAATTGTTACCAGAGGTCCAGAGAATTCGGTTGTTTTACTCAGTAATGGTGCTGCGCTAAGTTTCTCGATAAATGCAAATGATTCAAAGGGCTCCAGATATAGCTACATTTGGAAACCGTATGACAATGAAATGATGGTGACTGATATTGACATTTCTGGTGATGGTTCAGTTGTCCTATGCACAAGAAATGGATCATTATTTATCAAATCAATTCAATCAACGGGACAACGGAAAAACTCGATGAGTGGAACAGTGTTACCTTTACCATTATTGAAGAACAAATTCAAGAAGATAGAGTCAGTCAATAGAGTTGTACGAGTGACTTGTGATGCCAAGTTTTTATCGTTTGGATTTATTCGGGATGATATTGATATTCTCCCGTTGAAGTTACAGATGAATGATTTTTTCAAGGATATGGAATCGTTATCACCGGCGTTTGATGTGGATTTATACCGAAAGCAAGACCAATTATTGAATAAAGACCATGAATTTAATACCTATATAGCGAGATTCTTTTATCCAGAGGCTACAGATGGCGAGGATGATGATGACGAGAATGAAAATGGAAGAAGATCGTTGCCAATAGAAGATCGGCTTTTATCAAGATACAATAATCGGTTCGATGCCACAAAGACGAAACCGATTGCCATACCCAAGACTTTTGAAACATATACTCAAGAGGAAATGGATGCTATCAATGAAAATTTTAAATCGGATGCGGAGTATTTTAGATATAAATTCGCTGATGATAGTCCTGATTTCGGCAAGTCATTTAACTGCCATGTTGTGTTTCAGCTGAACCCTGGGATAAAAGTTGGGTTCCATAAGGAGATTTTCATGGCACGATCATCCACATTTAAGAAGCTAGTGATGTTGAATGATCCTGACGAGTACATAATTGGCGATAATTTTAAGGCGAATTACGACCCGAATGAGTCGGTTTTGCAAATTGTATCAGACACGAGCTTGCTTTCTATTCTTTTGTTGATTCATTCAGTATATGCTGGAAGACGAGTAGATATTTGGCAATCGTACAGTTCAAGGCATTCATATCCTGAGAATTTGAAGCGGGTATATGATGAATATGAGCAGCTTTTAAGTTTGTTTAAATTAGGAGATAGTCTAGTGGGGAAGGGGAATTATTTAAGGTCGTTTGAGGAACTATTGGCTAGTGACACTGGGGATGTGATTTTGAAATTGAAGGATGGCGAAGTATCGGCACACAGTTATATTCTACGGTCGAGGTCTGCGTTTTTTGAAACTGTTTTGTCTGCGCGTTGGGACAACCAATCTGAGTTTAAGGTGTTAGATTTTAGTGGTTTGACGCAATTACAGATGGGAATTGTTTTGAATCATATATATGGGGTGAACAATGCAAATATATTGGATCTGTTTGAATGTAGTTTTAACCAACTGGATACCTTGATAAACCAGGTGTTAGAATTGATCGAGATATCAGACGAATTATTATTATTTCAATTGAAGGCTGTTTGTGAATGTGCGATTTCCGATATGTTGTCGTTGGATAATGTTTTGGTTCTTTTGATTCATGCCGATTATCTTTGTGCTGATAAGTTGTTTTTGAATTGTTGTTGGTATATCTTCAACAATTTGGATACATTACTATTTGATCCATCCTTTGCGGCAATTCCGTTTGATATCTTGAAGAGATTGGAACGGCAGATTACGTTTTTGCATAATTGTCGACATGTTGATTTCACCGATGGGAAGGGCAATTTCTGGGAGGATAAACAATGGTTTGAGAGTTCACCTACATTGATTTCAACATTTGTTAGGAACATAAATGAATTTAATGAACGGTTTATGAGTGATAGAAAGGGGTTTAGTTCATTTGAACCATTAGTCGATGTCAGATTTGCGATAAAGAAGACCAAGGAAGAAATGAAGAAGGGTAAATCGCGCAAGAGTTCAGTAATTAATAATACTGATTTGGTTGAAATTAGAAAAGTTGCATCTGACAAAGGTTCAGATACAAGTCATTCAGCAATTGATGAGAGTGAAGATACGAGTTCGGAATTTATTGTTGTGGGAAAGAAATCAAAAGCAAGTTCGCAACTGAAAAGCTCGCTATCGGTGCCGGTGGCTGCAAATTTAACCAAATCTTCATCTGTGCCACTGGGAATAAAAGGAAATAAGCAAATGGCACCATCTCAGGTTAAGACCGATGGATTAATGCCTCATTTAAACTGGGCGTCACAACATATAACATCGCCGGTGGTTTCTGAAAAAGTGAATACGGTGGAATCGATGGGTGTTAGTGAACCAAAACCAAAGCCGGCAAAAGCCAAGATTGGTCCTGTGATGAAAGTATCGCAAAAGGAAAGAAAAAGGCTCGCCGCTGCAGCGGCTGCGGATGCATTGACTTTATCGAAAGATCCTGCCAATGGTGCAACGTCAAGTTCTAGTATTGCCCCATGGTCAGCAGCTGTTAGTGAAAAGAATACCCAGTCAAAGCCAACGAATCCAGTGAATGCATTACCTGTTCTTGGGTCGAGTGTTAACAAAGGCAAAAGGGGGAGTGTTTCGAAACAGTCATCAGAGGGGGATAATCGAAGCGGGTCGTCGATTAGTTTGTCGTCGTCTTCGATTGCCCATCAGACATTTGCCAGTGCAGTTACGATGTCGGAGGATTCGTCGTTTCGGAGTGTATATGCCACGCCTTCATTGACGGAGATTATGATTCATGAATCGCTTCGACTGGAAGAAACCAAAATGAGGGAGACGCAGGTGAGGACATTGTCTGAGATTCAACAGGAGCAAGAATTTGCAAAGTGGTGGGAAGAGGAATCATTACGAATCCAAGAGGAAATGAATCGGACAAGCGGTGGTGGTGGTGGTGGTGGAAAGAAACCCCCAGCCAAGAAAGCCACCGTCAAGAAATCTACCCTGAAGGAGAAAAAGTGTGGTAAAATATTGCCTGATGGGACGAGTAAAACCGAAAAACCAAGAAAACGGGATGGTAATAAGGGAACCAAGCCTAAGAATAATTCCAAAACGAGCCTGGACCGGGATCCACCTCCTCGTCGTAGTAAAGAACAACTTAAATGTTAATAAATATATCTTGGAGTAATTAATTGTATTATATATATCAGACGATCATTTTTATTAATAGAAGCTTTATAAATTTCACAAGTCAATCTCATCAGGAAACCAGCCATATTGGTCAAGATCCACCATCAACGCATCCAGCACCACCACGCCTTCACTTCGTAATCTGTCAGCCTGGATATATTGTCCATTACTCCCACTATCCCTGGGTGAGATCTTGCCCGTGGTCAGAAGCACGCGCCACCATGCCATATCTGATCTATCTATATATAATTCGTCCTCGGGGTCTAGTTCTTTGTTTAGGATGTCGATTATGACGTGGCTGTGTTTGAGTGATGATCCCACCTGTCGTGAGTTTTGCGGTTTGTTTAATAAGTACGCAATGTGACCTGGAGATGGAGCTAGTAAAAGGATTGTAGGGGGAAGGGGAGAAGGGAGGGTGGGGGAGACATACCGTAGCTGGTGACTTTCCCGTATGGGATCTTGGATACTATTGTATACACTCCATGATGGAATGCTTTACTTTCATCGGTTAATTTCATTTATGAATTAGTATAATCAAACATGAGTGAGGAAAAGTCTCGATGGGGAGAGTAAAATTGTTTTTCTGTTGGTGGGGTTAGATCTTAGATTTGGGGATATTGCGTATTCACCAAGGATATCATTGTGTATTAGTTATATAACGTAGATACATATAAAAAAAGACTAGAGTGCATTAATAGAAACTAGAATTGCAAACGGTTGCAACTTATAATTTCTAACTAGCTTATAAAGCTAACAAAGCACCAGCAACCAAGGCGACGGCACCAACGGCGAATGGTCTACCTGCACCAGCTTCGTAGGTGGATACGTTATGAGCGGTGGCATTAGCAGAGGAGGTTGGGACGATTGGTGGTGGAATGGAGGTGGAATGGTTTGGACAAGCGGTACCTAAGGATTGACACACGGAGTCAATGACGGTGACGACTTCGGTGTGTTGGTTGGTTTGGGTGACGGTTTCAGCGGCGGAAACGACGGCGGTGGCGGCAGCGAATAAGGCGACGGTGGAGAATTGCATTTTCTGGTGGGGATAATTAACGATTGACTGGGGGTGAGATATAAAAGGTTGATGGAGGAAAGGAAAGGAGAAAGGAAAGGAAAGGGAAAGGAAGAAGAAAGGAAGGGTTGTGAAATGGGAAGAGAGAAATCGTGTGAATATTTATACACAGAGTGAATTGTCGATTGATTTGTGTCTGTGTCCCACAATCTGTCTGTCACTGTGTTTGTCTCTGTCTCGTTCTTTGACTCTTTGACTCTGTGATTGTGATTGTTGATTCTGTGTTTGTTGTTTGTTGTTTGTTGTTTGTTGCCTGAGTAATCAATGAAAAATTTCTGCGCATTCTAAAAATCAAAACATTGCAAGTTGGCTTATTCAAATGTTTGGTTGTTTGATTGATTGAGTGTGTTTATTATTTATTATTATTTTGCAATTGTATAAAATATTATTTTTATCTTGTCTCACACTTACACTTACACTTACACTCTCTCACTCTCACTCACTCACTCTCTCACTCACTCATTGTTAATGTTAATGTTATAGTTAAAGTTAAAGTTAAAGTTAAAAGGTGAACCCTTTGTCTGTCTGTCTATAGGAATACACCCGTAAACAAAAAAAAAAAAAATAATAATAATAAAAAATAATAAAAAAAAATAAAATATTCGTCTGTTTGCGCGTGTGCCATTTTGTGGTGATACCAATATTTACATTTATTCGTGTACTGTCTTT